>JAJMKJ010000064.1:0-60044 GCA_030569255.1 Insectozyma sakaeoensis | reverse complement strand
ATCGATCGCTTTTTAACCATTGTTAGGAAACTTTGGCGACGACGACGAAATAGGCGAAGATTGGTTAGGCCTATATTACCTAATCAAATAGAAAAAATTATTTATGTGATCGAACATTAACTCCAACTTGATTCAACCACAAATTAAACTAATCACCATCAACTAATTGGGTAAAATCATCAAATAATAATTATACCTTCCAATAGGTTTTCTTGTGTAAAATCATCAAATAATAATTATACCTTTCAATAGGTTTTCTTAGGTTTTACTATATAGTCACTATTTAGCTTTTAATCCTAATATATACGAAAAAAAAAAAAAAAAAACTCCAACTTCTCCGTAAAATAATTGCAAAAAATTGTAAGGAATAAAATTAAGAATAAAGAACACATTCAGCAAGTAACCGTAGATTAAACCCAGAATTTTGAATCAGATTAAACCTTGAAACATTACTCTACTCTAAATAAAGCATTCTTGGTTGAAAAATGATTATCGGGAAAATTAACCCTGCATTACTTGTGATTTACATATACATTTAAGCAAAGTTGTAATCCAAGATCAAATGAACAATTGTATGTCAAGAACATGATGCACTTCCTCAGTCTAGTAAGGTTGCGTTTCCTATTTAGGACGGTGTTCAATTCAAAGGAAACACCATAAAATCAATGTAGGTATGAACTAAATATTCATATAAAAGACAAACATCTCATCACGAGGGAAATTTCCAGGGATATAATTATCAAACAACATTCTTGCATCATTCTGACCACAGAGACCCCTTCGCGACTTGCAAAATTGCGTTTCTCGTCGTTAGGTTTTTGAATTAGCAATAAGAACTTAAATACAAATTTTGATTTCCATGTACTCATACAAATATTACTGCAATTGGCTCAAATTTTACATGGTAGAGCATTCATACTAATTGTTGGTAATAAGTTGAAATATAGATATTATGCTAGGCTATTTGTTTCCCATTCGCGGTTGTTTTTGTGTCACAGAGAGGTGTGGGAGAGAGATTTAAAACAACTATCGCATTTGCAGTGAGAGGCATATATATAATTTTGGATTCTATACATAAAGCTGCAGGTCACATATCTCATGTAATTGAACTTGAATACTTAATTATATACTGATCATATGTAGTGCCAAAAAGGACAAACCGCCATTTATCGCAAGGCTGAAACCTTGCATCATTTACGAGAGCGAAAGGAACCGACAGAAGCGCGGGAAGCAATGTATTGATTTTGCAATGTCCTGCGTGGTTTCGGCACATATCTGCTACTCATTAAAATAGTCATTATTTATTAATTATACAATACTTTTAAAATTAAACACTTTGTTGTTGATTATATTTTTCCATCATCAATTTCATCCACGGTTGTTTCCTGAATGAGTTTCGATACACTATACCCTCCAACAATTGAATCCATTTTTTCAACTCTTGTTTGTTTGGGGCGCTAAATTCGATAATTTCACCATTTAAGAACTTGATGCTGAAGGAATTCTCTACCAATAAAATGTCTGAAAAGTTCCTATTCAAAAATTGACTCAGCTTTTCATGCTGGCTGTTGTTTTCCTTATCGAGATATTTGACATCAACAATTTTTGATAAATTTATCTTTGCTCTGGTTTTATGGCTGATCTCACTATGAGCAATCAAAGTGGTTCCAAACAATTTGAACCATCTTTTCTTATATATTTCACAATCACCGCCTTCTTGATGTAAATAACCTTCATAATATATCGACTTTTCATCGATCAACTTATTCAAAAATTCATTAGCCAATTTGATACTTGTAGGTAACGACTCCATCGGATTCGATCTTGGAATAAATAACATCACCACTTCCAATTGACCAATTTTGTAAGGCTGGAACTTGACGATTTCATTTGTGTTATGGTTCATACCCGATTCCCACTCGTTGAAACACGACAAATCAAAACTCAAAGGCCTACCATTGATTTTTTCCTCAAATTGTTTCAAATCCACGTAACATCTTGAAAATGAGCCGTCGATTGCAAATTTGTTTGTCCAACTATCTTTGATCTCTTGTGGCACAAACCTAGTTGTCGTGATCAAATCCTTTCCACCAAACAATCTACTAATTCTGTTTTTTGATTTGACTACTTTTCTTTCTTTAACTTCAACTAAAGTGCCTTTTGGTGGATTGTAATTCATTTTCATGGTAATTATAAACTCCAAATCCTTTGAAACTGTCAATTCAAATTCTTTGTTGATCTCGACTTTATTTGATCTCAAGTCATACTCTGGAGTTTTAACACAATGAACACCATTATCCAAAGTTATCGTGAAATTACCTTGATGTTCTTTAATATCAGGTAAATTGATATTCTTGAATCCAACAATTCTAAAAAATAATTTTCCACGTTCTTGCAAAATGTGTTGTGGAATATTTTCAGTTTGTGATTCAGTTTGAGATTCAGCTTGGGGTTCCAGTTGAGGCTCCGCTTTAACTTGTGGTGGTGCTACGGGCATCGATTCTTTAGCTGCTTGTTCCGGCAACAAAACTTCATTATTATTTCTAACTTTGTTATTTTCAAGCTCATTTACGTTGAACAGTATATCCTTTTTGTTTGGAGACTCTATACCTGTTATTGCACCATTCTGCTTTATCAATTTTACTGGCGAGCCTATCTTTATTGGTGATCTCTTTGTAGGTGAATTTGTTTTTATTTGTTTCTTGGGTGTTGAAGGAGGTTGAGTTCTCACTTGTTGGTCAATTGGTTGCTCCACAGGGGTTACCAAGGGTTTTTGATAAGATTTTTCAGTAGGTTTTTCCATGGAACTTTCAGCAGGTATCTCGGTAGCAAATTTTTCAACAGGAATTTCCGTAGGCTTTTCTATAGGATCAACTATTTGTGTGGTTTGATTATTTGGAGTTTCTTCGGATATAAAATCTTCAACATTTGGTTCCGGCAATTGATGGATGACGACTGAGCTTCTTCTCTCACCGTTGAGACTAATATTACGCAAACTTTCATCATTTATTGCATCTTTGAAATCCATCTCGTTTTTCGAATTCAACTTTTGTAGATTTTGACCTGTTTGATCTTCTTTCATTGCACTAGTTAAGTACATAAAATCCCTGTAATCGGAATTGATTCTCTGCTCAACTGGCAAGGGACTCGAATCCAAAGTGGCTACATCATGCAACGAAGCTTGTTGCTGTAACTCATCATAATTGTTTTCAGGTTCGTTCACGACTGAGTGTTTTTGCAATTTTACTTGCTTATAATCTTGCTGTAGTATACCATTTTTCGATTTAAATATATTTTTGATATCGTCTTTATCCATACTTGGCAATGTTTTCATTCCTTTCGACTTTATAGTAGGAGGTTTCTCTAATGAATCTTCAAAAATATCGTGATTATACATATTCTTGGGTGACAATACTGAATTAGAACGTTTGATCTCAAATGTAGGTACTCTGAATCTCGATCTTTTTGGTGCGATTTGTTCAGGAATTAACAAGTTGTTACTTGTTGATCGTTTAACATGCAAGTCATTTGCATCTAAATTCGATAATACATTTCTTGTACTGACACCAGAAACATTCCTGGATTGATTGGTAAAATGCAAGTCATCAAAACCTGAATCTTGAGACAATTCAGGTAAAA
Source organism: Insectozyma sakaeoensis (assembly GCA_030569255.1). Classification (NCBI taxonomy): domain Eukaryota; kingdom Fungi; phylum Ascomycota; class Pichiomycetes; order Serinales; family Debaryomycetaceae; genus Insectozyma; species Insectozyma sakaeoensis. Next base: position 56,405 of record JAJMKJ010000064.1, on the reverse strand, counting down.
ACTGTGAAACATTCAAATCATCTAAATTATCAGGCGTGACTAATCTTCTTGACATGACATTTACTTCTTTAAACTTTTTACTATTTTGATTTAAAGCTTGCGGAATTTTCATTTTCTCAATTGATTCATTCTTCAAATCGGCTATAATTTGCTTCGTTGGGACTTTGTGAATTTGTTTCTTCTTCATTTTCTCTTGTTTGTGCCATATACTTATGAAATTGATTTGTTTGCCAAGCTGACTATTCTCTTTATCATTTTCCGCCGACAACGACTCTTCAAAACTTGAATATGTATGATCAAGGGTTTTAGTAATTTCGTCAAATGATGAATAATTATTAGTTTCAAATGGTGGTAACGTTACATCTTGATTATTATTAGTGTCAACTTCGATGTTCGAAGAATTTGCCAAAATGTTTTCTTCAGGTGGTTCAACAATCAATTTTCTTGGTGGCGCTAAGGAATGAGATATCAATTCGATAGATTGCGATATCAATTCATTCGAAGCATCTTGATAACTATTATTATCACTTGACGTTGATTTTTCGTTTTGTAATATAGATTTGTCCAATTTTGAAAACTCATGATCATTGTCCTCTTTATCCCCATCATGACTATCTTCCAATTTCCAGTCGGAATCCACGTGAAATCTTATGGACATTTTTGTAGATTGCTGTGAAACATCGGATTCATCACTTGGAGAAGCTTCTTCAACATTTTTAGCATTGTATTGTTCAACTTCTTCTTGTGGAGTTAATCCAGTGTAGTCAGAAACGTATTCAGATTTAACTGACTCAGATTTAACTAATGCCGAATTTATTGGTTCAATTTTAACTGGTTCAGATTGGGAATTCACTGATTCAATTTTAACTTGTTCGGATTGAAAATTTACCGATTCAATTTTAACTGGTTCAGATTGGATTTCCTTCTTCACTGAAACCCTAACTAAATTATCAGCGGTAGCGTTTGTTGGAACGTCATGATTTGGCTCTGTTTTCAATGATAGTTGAGAATTTGAAACACTTTGTAGTAAGTTTAAAATCGACTGTTCAGTATTGTTATAAGATTTATCAAATGAGTCTACATTTTCCAACTGTGGGGGTATTATTGGACTCTCCTTCGGTAATAATTTCTCAACAACATCATCGCTGAAACCTTTTATCCCTTCATGTAACTCTAATCCTCGCATTAACTTAGTAGGGGAACCTGGAACACTCGACAACTGTCGATTATCTTCTCTTAGACTTTGGAGCGACAGTTGTGAACTACCTGAAGACCTCAATTCCTCATGCTCCATATCTTTTGTCAATGAATTCAAAGGATTTTCAATTTTTGATGGCAGTTGCTGCAACTGTAACGACAAATCATGAATGCTATCATTTGTTTTATCTTTTAACGAATTCTGCAACTTTTGTAAATGGGAGTCCATTTCCAAGTCCTTAGTATTTGAATAGGAACCAGAATTTCCATTTTCTGATAAATTGTGGAAATTTAACCTCTTCAAAGTTGTAAAAGTTGCATCATTTTGAAAACCGTCTTGTTTGTAATCGTTTAATAGGTCTGAAAATCTTGGATTCGAGGTATGATGTGGAGGTGGAGGTGGAGGTGGTGTATTCGATGCGTCAGAATCAGACATGATTTGTTTTGGTTGTTGCCAGTTATGCTGTATTGGTAACACAGTAGCGTGTTGAATCTGGAATTCTTCGGAACTTATCGAATCATCGTTGTAGTGATGAATTTCTGAAACCGTAGGCTCGAAAGCGACATTTTTCTTGGGCGAGGAAGATTTATCGTCATTCTGTTTCATAATTGATTTACTCGGTGATTGGTTCAATTTGGGATTTAAATCGATTGTTGAAGTCATTGGTGTTTGAAACAAAAATTCATCATCAGGTGTATCAATTGTCACTTGTTTATCAGTTTTGAATATCGTCTTCTCCACGTCAATCGAGTCATTGAAATCGAAATTTTGAGTCATCAAGTTTTTCCTAATCATATTCTCTTGATCGCTTGCATAAGTATCTGAGCTCGAATTAGAATCTATATTTGGTTTCGACAAAGTTCTTGGAAAATTCAAAGGTTTAGTTGGTGATGAATTAAAAACCGATGAAGCTAGACTACTCTTTTTTTCATGTTGATATTGCTGGTCGTATTCGTCAGGATCAACATTTAATTCTTTTAGTAATAAATCAACCGACTCATTTTCTGTTTTGAAGAAATCCATATTCAAGTAATGGCTCAGTGACCGCGATATGTTATCAACTAAATTTTGTGACTCTTCAACTGACATCGGTGTAAATTATTATAACGAACGGAATGGGGAATGAAGAATAAGGGTTGAAATAACGTAAATGTTGAGCACAAACTAGCAAAAATTTTATTAGATAATATTAGATAGTATTTGGTGATAACGACAGTTGGTAAAGTGAATGTAGAGCCTAAGTGAATGATTGATTTAATTGTTGTTTAGTTTTTGTTATAAAATTTACCTAGACTGTAACATCAACCAGTTATATGCAGGAGTTTGTTTGTAATTTTGACAAATTAGGAAATGACAAAGAAGTTTGAATGATATACAAAATCTAACATAATTTATTGAGTTTGCAGCTCATTTATTGAAGATTGAAAGTAGGAAAGATCTACTGGTTACGAATAGTTGAACAATTGGTTTAAGGCTAAAAAATATTGTGAATCAAAAGAGCAAAGAGAAAAGTGGAAAGATTGCTAGAATTGGATCACATGTCTAAATATACGTTTTTAATTAATGTAATTAAATTCAATACGAGGAAGAAAGTTTTGTGAGTTTAACAAGTTGACTCAACTGAAGGTTCCTGAGATTGATGGACTAAAATCTGTCAGTTATAAAAAATGTATATAGGTTGAATCGAAAAATTCTCAAGAAAAATTAAACAGTAATAATAATACAGTATATATATCGTAGATTTGAAAAAGTTAGGAAATAAACCAAATTCAAAGCTCATATAGTCTTGTTGATGAACGTTATGGCAGACTTTATTAGTGAGGTTATGCAACGACATCTTGATTTCACTGTCATAAAAATGGAAAACAAGACACGTTGAAAAGCATAAAAACAAAAAAAAAAATAAAACGAAACTAAAAAAACAAAAACGCGTAGCACTGAAAAAAAATTCAAAACACAGAAATAAAAACAAAAACAAAAAAAAGGTAAACAACACGCTTAATATATTTTAGCATCAGTCCCCTTCTTGTTTATCAATATAGCAACAATAAGGAGATGATTAATCAGTCAAGACATGTGTGAAAAGAGTTTTACGACGTCAAGATTTTGACATAGAAAGATTGCTGTTAGCTTACCAGCCTTAAGAAAAAGCTTAAACAGGATGATGTTTATTAGTTTATTTTTCTCTCAACAAAAGCAAGGTACTCTTAATCTTTACAGGGACTAACTAATTGATTTACACTAACGTGGAGTAGATAGACACACATCGACGTGCCTTGTTTGATCGAGTCAATATTGTGGTACAATCAAATTTCAAACAAAAAAAAATATGAAAAAATAAAAGTCGAACAATACACAAACACAAAGTAGACGCCTCTACCTACATTTCTCATTTATTACAGCTCTACGTGAATCATTCTAGGTAGCACTATTGTGAACAAGATTATCTGTTAAGGGGAGGCAGTGTTGATGTGTTTGTTGTTATTGTTATCTACCTAAGCCTACATGGCTTTTATTATCAAACTAACCTTAAAAGTCACCGGCTATACATTCTTGAGGTTATTCGATCTCAATATTGTGTTACAAATTTAACTGGTAGAGAGCAAAAAACTCACGAATATTGAATTGTAATACACATGTTGTACATAGATCTACATTCAAATACGTTTCACATAATAATTTCCTTAAAATATTGAAATTCAAATTTTGTTTGTTCCAAGTCTCAAATCTGGTTTATTATTTTACTTTTGAGTTATTTGTTTATATTATTTAAGTCGCCATCTCAGTTTTTATTATTATTATTTATTATTTGATTGATTTCATATCGTCAAAATTATAATTTTTTATTTTATTTTTATTTTTATTTTTATTTTTATTTTTCAAATACTAAATTTCAATATATTTCAATAGTTTTGCTTCATTTTCATTGATATTCAATTTATTCATTCGCTTCTTCATATATCACGAACATGTTTTTAAAATCAGTATTGTATACAATTTTGTATTCCATTTCATTAGTGCAAGCTGCTAGTTCTAGCTCACAATCTTGTTCATTTTCAACATCAGTCACTCATGCAACAGACGTTCAACAATTTAATGCCTGTCCAACTTTGGATGGTGATATCACAATCAGTGGTAATGAAATTGCAGCCCTTGATTTATCACAAGTTGAATTATTGAGTGGAAATTTATCATTGTTGAATTCACCAAGTATAATATCATTGAATTTGAGACAACTCGCCAAAATTTCAGGAAGTTTAACTATAAATAACGTAACACAATTGAATTCAATCGATTTAACCAGTTTAAATGAAACCAATGAATTACAATTGATTTCTTTACCAAGTTTCTCCACGTTGAACTTGAACACCGGAGTTACCACTGCCGGTAAAGTTATATTGTCAGACACAGCATTAACCAATTTAAACGGGTTGGCCGCTTTCAATAAAATTGAATATATGAATATCAATAATAACAAAAACATCACATCAATCGAATTTACCGATTTACAACAAGTTAGTGACTCATTGATTTTATCTTTTAATAATGACCATGCACAAGTTTCGTTAAACAGTTTACAATGGGCAGCAAACTTGACTATACAAGACGTTGAAGAATTTGAAGCTGCAAATTTGACATTTGTCAATGGTTCTTTACAATTGAGTTATAACACTTTTGAATCATTGAACTTATCTTCATTACAACAAGTTGGTTCAAGTTTACAAATCTTTGCAAATGATGACTTGACAGACTTGGACGTTAGTGGTTTAACAACCTTGGGTGGTGAGTTGAAAATGTTTAACAACACCGAATTGGATGATTTAGAAGATACATTTGCCAGCTTACAAACAATAAAGGGTGCTGTAACTGTTACTGGAGAATTTAGTAACTTGACAATGCCAAAATTACAAAAAGTGGCCGGTGACTTTGATCTTGAGTCAACTTCAGATGATTTCGATTGTTCAAGTTTTGACTCTTTACATTCAGCAGGTAAAATTCAAGGTCATAATTACAATTGTTCACACCCAACAAAATCAAGCTCAAGCCATTCATCCACCAAAACTGGTAAATCATCCAGTTCAAGTGGAGATTCAACATCAACCTCATCATCATCTACTGGAAGCTCATCATCTTCGAAAAAGTCAGATGGTAATGGATTATTTATCTCTGGTTCAATCTTAATCTCATCTTTGTTTGGTTTAATAATCACATTTATATAGAACAGTAGTAATAATTTTAAAAATCAATACATAATAATATAAGTTCAGTTTGGATCCAGAATTATTCTTAGACACGCACAATCTTGGCTAGATGCAAGACTAATTTTTTTTTCTGTTTTGTTTATGATTTTGCTCAATTGGGTTAAATTGATTTGATACCCTGAAATTAGCACTTATTATCAAAACAAACTCTAACAAGTTAAAGTACATTCAAAATTTCACATAGCCATGTATTGATTTAGACTATCAAGGGGTCAAATAAGAGAGAAAAATACTCTGTCTATTTCAGTCGATGCCTGAAATAGTTCTAAAAATAAAATAGGTAAACATTACGTAATTATTTACATAATCCAAATGATTTTTTCTTCTTTTTTTTTAACCTCCTCTTTATATAGACTATAAAAATTAATTTCAGATCTTCAATTCTTTCTTTACCACCTTTAAACCCAATGACAGTTTCATCAGACCAGACTGTAATTGATGAGTTCAACCATGCTGACCAACATCATTTGTTTCAGTATTTTGATGGCTTGACCGACGACGAAAAATCAGTTTATTTGAGTCAGTTAAGGAATATTCAAGATCCAGAGAAATTGATATCAACCGTACAACAAGCTATTCAGTTTTCAAATTCAAATTCAAGCGGTCGCAATAATGAAAATTTTACGCAGTTACCGATAGAGCAAACAGCTTCAAAATCCGACTTAGATGACGATTTGTTGAGCCATTGGCAAAAATTAGGGTCAGAAGCTATAGCAAAGAATGAAGTTGCTGTTATATTGATGGCTGGTGGCCAAGGTACAAGATTAGGCTCAAGTGATCCAAAAGGATGTTTTGATATTGACTTACCATCGAATAAATCGTTATTTCATATCCAAGGTGAATTAATTTTAAAAATTGAAAAATTGACTCAACAACGTTTGAGTCTAGAAAATAAACCAACTATCATGTGGTATATTATGACTAGTAAACCAACCAGAGATTCTACTGAAAATTTTTTTAAATCAAACAAGTATTTTGGTTTAGCTCCCGAACAAGTTGTGTTTTTCAATCAAGGTACGTTACCTTGTTTTAACCTTGATGGATCGAAAATCTTGATGAACGGTAAGAATTCAATAAACGAAAGTCCCGATGGAAATGGTGGACTATACAAGGCGTTGCAAACCAACGGTATTCTAGATGACTTAACCAAGAGAAACATTAAACATATCCATATGTATTGTGTTGATAATTGTTTGGTTCAAATTGCTGATCCAGTGTTTATTGGGTTTGCCATTGACAAAAAGTTTGAGTTAGCAACCAAAGTTGTTCGTAAGCGAGATGCAAGTGAGTCTGTTGGCTTAATAGTTTTGAACAAAGAAACAAATAAACCTTGTGTGATTGAGTACTCGGAAATTTCTTCTGAATTGAGTTCGAAATTAGACCCAAATGACTCGGAAAAGTTGTTTCTCAGAGCTGCTAATATCGTGAACCATTACTATTCCGTTGATTTATTGAAGAAGATGATTCCACAATGGACATCAAGTCAAGAGTTTTTACCATTTCACATTGCAAAGAAAAAGATTCCATTTTTTGATCCAAAGTCATCATCATTGGTCAAACCGCAAGATATAAACGGTATCAAGTTAGAGCAATTTATATTTGATGTGTTCCCATCTGTAAACTTGGAAAAGTTTGGTTGTTTGGAAGTTGAAAGAGAATTTGAATTTAGTCCATTGAAAAATGCAAATGGTGCTAAAAACGACACTCCAACAACTTGTAAGCAGCACTATTTAAATAGAGGGACAAAATGGGTTTTGCAAAATGGTGGTGTAATTGAAAACAATGGCGTTGTCGAAGTTAGTCCATTAACTTCTTACAACGGTGAGGGTTTAGAATTTGTAAATGGAAAAACTTTTAAAAATGGAGATATAGTTTAATACAAAATGAGTATAATTTTTTTTTTGAAATTTTCCATACCACCCTAGGCTATTATTTTATTCATTTGTTCGACTGTGTAATCCAATACGTATGTTTGTTCAATCAAATCGTCTAGTCTATTAAAATGCCTTTCATTGTAAGGAATGATATTCTCAATTAATTTTATCAATCCTGGAACTTCAATTAATTTGTTCATTTCAAACTTGGTCAACACTATGTTTATAACTTTTTGACTTAAATCGTAAAATTTGAAATTTATATTCCAGTCTCGCAATTTCTTGAATAGTTGAATCAACTGATCATCGTTTAGACTCGATATTGTTGATTCTAGTTGAAATGAGCCAATTATCGAATCTTTATCCTTATTTATTTCAACACATTTTTTCAAAATATTGTACAATTTCATCGAGTGGTTCAAAGTGAGAGCTAATAAAAATGCATTCTCCCAATCATTCGAGTTTATATAATTTGAAAGTGACTGTTCTTGTTCGATTTTCTCACGTTGTTGCAATTCTTTCAATTTGATTTCTTCAATTGTGTTATCTATCCAGATGTTTATCCTTCCATCCCCATCAGCAGTAACAAACTCGTCACCTTGGTAATTTTTTATGTCCATTGCCCATATTCTTTGCTCATGGTTGTCTAACGTTCTTATACATTCACCGGACTTATAATCCCAAATCTTGACCAACCCATCAGCACCACAAGATAGAATCTGGGGATTACTCAATTCATTAAACCATAAAACTTTTTGGACTGAATTCGTATGACTTTCAAAAGTCTTTAAATTTTGAAAATTGTTCAACGACCATATTCGTATAGTTTTATCACCGGAACTTGTGACAATTAACTTGTCGTTCTTGTAAAAATTGATGTCCCATAATCCTCGCTTATGGCCCTTTAATACACCAATAGTCTCACCGGTTTCAAAGTTCCATACTTTACCCAATTTGTCATACGAGGCAGTGGCAAAAAATTCGTCATTTGGTGACAAATCAATCGAGTTTATATCTTTGTCATGAGCTCGTCTAGTATAGACTGATGATTTGACAGCATCAGTTTTAACACTTGGTATTTTCCATTTCTTGATTGTAAGATCACTCAGTCCGGTGACTAAGTATTTCGGTTCATTTGTTGACTTATTGAAACTTATACTTGTGACCGAACCAGCATGACCTTGGAATTTTGTATACAACTCAAAATCATCAATGTCAAAATTCCACCTCCATACTCTTGCCTCGTTATCTTTAGAGGCGGTTGCAATCCATAACCCGTCATTGGAAACATCTAAAGAATTCAATAAATCTTGATGCCCTTCATAAATTCTCAACTCTAGTGGCTTTGAAAGGTCCATAATTCTCAACGATGGAGAATTTGTCGCCATTGCAACCAATGATTTGTCTGGGCCACAATATTTCATATCAGCGATGATGCCTTGATTACCACTTATACGCTTAACAACCTCAAGTCTTGAGTCTTGAATTTCAAACTCGACCAATGTCTGATCACTTAAAACTAAATATAAATTATTATTCTTTAATTTTAAAATGTCAATGATTAATATTTCCTCGTTCGTTTTAAGCGGTTGTTTCGAGCTGATGATTAACTCTCCCGTCTTGATGTCCCAAATTTTCAAAGTATTATTGGAACCACCCGTGTAAAAATATTCCCTGCCTTGTATATCAATAAACCCTGAAGCTTCAATTTGTTCATTCATTGGGTAAGTGTACAATGACTTAAAATTTTTCATATTATAAATGATCAAAAATGAATCTCTACCACCACTCAAGAACAACTCCCCATTTTGGTTAAAATCGAGACCTCTAACTGCAGTATTATGATCATTTAACAGCACTAATGCTTTTCTTTTCACCAAATCCCATATTTTGACATTTCCCATTATATCACCACTTGCCAATTTCCAGTTATTCAAATTATTCAATTCACCGTGGATTTTTAAAGAGCAAATCGTGGTTCCATGGCCTTTCAAACTGTGCGTTATGTAATTATTGGCTATATCCCAAATGGTTATAATACCATCTGAGCCACCAAATGCAAAAATTGTAGAGTATTCATCACAACTCGACATATATATCGGTGAGGACAATTTGTGAGATTTAATAATTTGGCCACTTGTCAAATCAAAAATTCTTAACTGCTGGGATAGCGAATTTATTGCCAATTTTGTTCCATCTGGTGACAACTGTAAATTTGTAATTGACTCACCATCACCTTCTATTCTATGTAAAACTTCATTTGTTGATAAGTTTGTGATGACAACATCCTCGTTCAACGGCGTAGCTAATATCTCACCATCCAACGTTGATATACTGGCACTAGTACCTCCAATATAAATGGGGTCTAGTTCTTTGTGTTTATAAGTCGTTTTTAAGTCCATGGTTGTTTGAAATTTTTCAGAGCAGAGCATCGACAAAATATTTAGTTAAAAAAAGTTTGCGCGTGACCATACACGTGACCACGAAGCATTTGTCTTCTATATACAACAAAATTTATAACCATTCTATACCCATTGATTTAGCGGTGTTTTGCATGTACATCTCAATATAGTCTTCTAGTCCTTTTGATTTTTTTGAACTGATAAAGCGTTGTTTAAACCTGATAAGCAAAAAAATTAAACTTGAAAAGAGCAAATTTATTTTGATTCTTAATAGGCTGAAATAATCCATCCAAGATGAAGATTTTTCATCTAGTAAAGAATTTACAGCTTCATTAGTTAACATATTGATCCTGTTTACCGGTGACCCCATTTGTTGGTTTAGATTTTGTATCATTCTCATTGTTCTTACCAAAAATGGTAGCTGATGCGGGAACTTTGATTCGTCACCAATAAAATCCTTGAGCAAACTTGAAACATCTCTTGTGTCTTTGTCCATATTTTTGGTTGTAACTGGTCTCATTTGCACAATGGTTGCAAATAAATCGACCGAATTTATGCCCCATTGCTTACCTATTTCGGCGATTCCTCTGGTATTCAAACTGAAAATTTGCTTCCAAAGTAAACAATATTGCAATCTAAATGACTCAGGTAAGGTAATGTATAAGCCGTGGTCTAGCAATACCAACTGTTGATCTCCATTTAAATCCCGATTTACTAATAAATTACCTGGATGTGGATCAGCATGAATGAACCCATATTTAAAAATTTGTTTATTAAATAGATTGATATATTGCTTCATCAATAGTTTCAAGTCATAACCCTTTGACTCAAGTTTATCTTTATCAGTTAAAGCTATCCCTGTTATCCATTCGGCGGTAAGAACTTGTTTTGTAGTTAACTCAGGATAATTCGTTGGGATTCTTATCTTATTCAACAGGGGATCGTTCTTGATTATATCCACCATTCTTTGTAAGTTGTGCATCTCATGTATAAAATCAGTTTCTTTGTTCAACTGTTCACACACATAATTTGTGAACATACTCAAAGGCAAATCGAATACTTTTTCATAAACCTTGGTTATAAACTTATACACTAGCAAATCCACGACGATTTGTTTTGATATGTAATCATGCTGAACTTTTATTGCAACTTCTTGATTGGTTGTTAATTTCCCACGATGCACTTGAGCTATGGATGCACTTGCAATTGGCTCATGATCTATGTACTCAAATAATTGATTTTCATAATCATTTCCCAAGTTTTTCTTCAATGTAGAATCAATCACCTCCCAATTATCAAACGGTGCGTTATCATATAGCTTAGGGAATCTCTTCTGATATGCAAGGGGAAATAGCTGACCTTGATTGGCAATTGCTTGGCCTATTTTTATATAAAGTCCCTTATTTTTAATCATCAATTGTAGTAAGTACTCTGAAGCTATTTCATGCAACTCGTCTATATTCTCGTACTTTGAAATGTTGAACCCGTATTGATATGCAATCCACAATAGCACATAAACTGCTCTTGTCGACCTTGTGATTAATGACGAATAGTAGATATTATCAATGGCATATATCGACCCAACCGCAGATGAAACTACTACCGTCGGTATAACAACAAATCTTGTCAATCTATTTTGATTTTTAATAATTTTAGTATAATGCAAACCCCGACGGTTGATGGTTGATTGTAGAATAGTCCTCAACATGTTAGAAATCTATCAAGCAATTAAGCAGTTGGTTGCGAAATCATTCAAAAAAAAAAAAAAAAAAAAAAAATAGAAAACTTCAAGTCATATGCAATCTTAGCATATAAATAATAGCATTATTCTCATGATAGTACATGACTTAATAGAATAAACGATAGTATAACTACACGATAGTATAACTAAACGTTTTCCTCATTTTGTTGTTAAATTACCGGATTTCATATAACGTGCAATTGAAAGTAAGGGTATTAGTAAGTTATGCTTGAATCGAGACAGTGATTCTGCCAATAATCTAACAACTGTCTGATTTTTGAACATGGTCGTTACAACTTTAGGTAATGCACCATGTAAGCAGATAAATACATTTTATGATTATTACCGCAACATGCGAGCACAATCACTAAACCTCTCATTCTTCCAACAACACCCCACAAAGTTCAACTATACATTTCAGATTGTTTGTACGCAGGCTTGAAGTTGAACCGGTAACTAAACATTTTCTTCTTTCATATCATACCGACTGCAATCGGGTTGGATACTATACAAGTAGTATAAGCTTCAATTACTCGATTTATTGGTTGCCAAATCACAAGTCTAAAAAACCACAAGAAAAAAAACCAAAAAAAAAAAACATTCGAAAATTAAACCATAGCTAGTTTGTATATAATGTTGTCACGCCAATTAGCAAAAAACGCAGTGTTCAGAGCATCACCAAGATTATATTCTACTACAACAACCACGCCATTGACTCCGGCAAAGCCTAAAAGAATTGGTGCTTTCAGAGGTGGGTTCATTGGATTTTTATTGGGGGTAACTTTGACTGGTGTTGGATCCTATTATTATTTATTAGAACAATACAAATTGGCAAACACCGTAGTTGTAGCTGATGTCATTTCATTGCAAAACTCAATTTCGAACTTGGAACAACACATCAAATCGTTAGAAGAAAGAAAATAGTTTCTTAATATATATTTACAAGATTAATTAATTTGCTTTAGAAATTGTAATACATCATGTATCAATTGTCTGAATTGATCTCTGGATAAGGGGCCTTCTCCAATCATTAACTCGACTTTTTTGCCACCAAGTTCACCACCATCTATTAAATTCAAAATTAAATCACGATTTTTAAATTTGAAATTGAACTCAGTTTTGAATGACAAACTTGTGACATTATAATTAATAACCTCATCATTTACTTTCAATTTCAATTTATTTGGTGCTAAGTACTTGTTCTTGTTCTTTGTGATTTTGGACTTCTCTAAAAACTGTATCACCTCTGACTGATTTTTGACACTAGTTAGTTGTAAATTAGTAAATTGCAAATCCGAAATATGCTGTGGTAGAAATACATTAATATTTTTCATTGAATCGATTGAGAAAATTTGCAAAGAATCGTAATCTAAATTCAATCCATCTTGATGATAGTTGACCTCAATTTCAACTGGTGGATAATGTGAAAGTTTCTCAATTGAAGGCACTAATCTAATTTGTAACTTCTCAACAAATGGTGATTCATCAGTCCTAGTTTTTAAAGAAGTTGCCATATCAGTTACAAACGGCACATCGTTTATAAATTTAACGGCAGAATCCGACTTAAACTCAGATACTTTTGGAAATGTAAAATTTGTCGGCTCGGCTTGAACCATTAGTGAACCAAACTGAACAGTTGTGGCAAAAACCTCACTATTTGATTCATATTGATGCAATTTTGAATATAGCAAATCAATTTCTGATTCAGTAAAGTAATCCGATAAGGAAATATCGGGCAATTCCAGTCCAGTTTTATCTTCGAAAAGATTATCAAAACTTAACTCAGTGTTTAACTGGGTTCTCAAATCATGTAATTCTTCATCTTGAGTTTTGCCTTCTACATCCTCACACAATTTTGCAACATCAGGAAACTCATTGATGTCTGTATCTTCAAATGATCCCAATTGAGTTCTCAAATCATGCAAACTATCATCTTTCAACTCTTGATCATTTGCTGATTCTTTATGTTTTGCTAGTTTAGCTAAATCAAACTCGTCATCATCTAAACCCATGGAGTCAAATAATTTTAAAAAGTCTTCTTGATTTTTCTCATTGACTTCAACTTTTTGATCATCTTTTATATTTAATTTGAATCTGTAATCAATCAAATCCAAATTTGTATTCTTTTGGCTGATTTCGTAGTTATTCATTTTGTCAAACTTATTAAATATCAATTCATTTGACCTATTAAATTTCAAATCATCTTTGCAAAACTTGAAGTATGTGTAGCTTTTCTCGTTCCATGACAATAATTCATTGTTTAAGAATGGCTGTAATTTATGATCTACCAATTGATTGATGTTGTAAGTTTCTTCATTAATCATCGGAGAATAGTCCAACGACCAAATCAATAATCGTTTTGCTAGTTGTATAGACTTGCCTGTCATTCCATAGATCATGTAGTTGAAATCATCATCGATTTTGTAAAAGTAACAATTTGAATGTTTTTCAACCAATGCAAGATCAATCTTTTTATCTGCCATTTCAAATTGTTTCAACAACTGACTTATGTTAACTCTCTCGTGTTTTATGGATGCTTTCATGGCTAATATTTCACCATGAGCATTTGTCAAATGTGAAGTTGATCCAGATAATGAAATTTGATTCAAGTTGTGAATGATCTGATATTTGATCTTGTGGCTTAATACGCTTTGCAATTTATTTTTATTCAATAGAAGTTTCAATTCCCATGGATTAAATTGTATAACTAAGTTATCTGAAATATCATTAAAAGTTAGGTTTGAATTTATAGTTAGATTCCAAAAATCTGTCAACATGGTTGAAATTAAATCCTTTTTTGATCTGTTTAAACTAAGGTTAAAATTTTTAAATTTCAAATACGTTTTTAGTTGATTTTTTGTGAATGACGAACTGATTTGATTTAATAATAATTCAAATCTTTTCTTACTCATATTGGATTCTAAAGGTTTAAAAGATTCAACATTTTGAATTAAATCATCATTCTTAGTAACATTAGTCTCTAAATTCACATCATTTAACAAATCTGTTAGTCCGAAATTCACAATATTATTATCTATTGAATTTGAATTACGACTTCTTTTTCTAGTTCGCTTTAAATCATAAAAATTTAAAAATATTCGTTTGTCTTCTTCATGTCGATCCAGTTGGTTTTCTTTTAATTCTGGTGCAATGAAATCGGGTAGCTTGTCAAATTTTGTACAAGACTGATGTATTTTTCTAAAGGGAGCACATTCTAGTTTTCGTAGTTTTATAAAATGTTTAATCATAGTCTTCTTTTACCTAAATTTTTCATTGAGTTAATTTTCATCTCATCAAAATGCTACCAAGTCAACCTAACAAAGTTTGCAACATATGAAACGGACAAATGTTAAGAAATGCTTTAGGAATGATATTATCTTTTTCTAAAACTTGTTGTTTTGATTGAAGTCCGAATAACTTTGAATGATCAATGCTTTTGTATTATTCGTTAATACTTTTTCAAGCAACCAAAGAAAAAAACGGTGTTACATGTTGACATGATTGCAACGTTAGGTAAAGTCAAATTAACGATCGGGGTAATGGGTAGTTCGCAAAGGCAAGCCAGAAGTATTATAGCCATCAAATGTTTCAAATCCAAAATGAATCGCAAAACTAAATGTAGATTAATACATTCATTCAGTAGCAAATAGTTTTTCACTCTCTTGGGTGACAGATAATATTATAGAAATCCAATTTACCATCAAGTTGGTGATACTGTATTCTTGGTATAGACCAACCTCTAGTTACTTAGCCAGAAATTTAAATTTACCGATTGACATTACAGGAAATGAATTGATTTACTTCGTTATGTGATAGTAACTTAAAAGCCGCTTAAATTAAGGATGATTCAAATAAAAACAAAGAAAGTTCGATTTCTATGACCGAATTACGTACAAGTATTCAAAATCACCTTATCAAAGGTCAGCAGATTATAAATATGCGCTCAAGTGTTTTTATCCAAGTAATCAGTTCTGAATTGTGGAGGCAAACATTAACATCGATGGAACCATCGTCGTGGATTGCCAGTCTTGTATACAAGACTAAATAATTATCTCAAAAAAATTTTTATTCTCGGTTTCAGTTGCATTCGGTGATATGTGTGCTTACAGTTACCGATTCGCTTGTATTTTCTTATTTTTCTGCCACCATCTACATGACTGCCAAAGGTAAATCTCCTCCGACAATATCACACCTTCTGTAATTGGTAACTTAATTTAACGACTGTTGGTAACCATAATGTCATAACTTTAGAACAAAAGAGAAGGGATACTGAGTTATATAATGACTCATAGAACTATTCGATACAATCGGAAAACAAGAAGCAACAACTTACATCTAATGTATGGACGAAAAAAAAGTACTCATCGTCCTAATGCACTTCAAACGTAACAGCTTGATTCAATTCTAGTATAAAAAAGTGGTGATAAAATCTGTCGCTTACAACTGAAGTGGTAGATCTCGCTAGTGATTACCTTGAAAAAAAATAATTTAAAAAATAGGATGCACTGCAAAATAAAATGATAAGAATTAAAATATACGCTTTGTATAGTAAATTTTGTTTTGTATTATAACTCAGCGGAGATGGGGTTAACCACATAATATATATATTCTTTTTATCCTTGTTTTACTTCTTTTTCTTTCTAACTAATATTTAGCCATTACTTATTTCATGTCGTCAAAATTAATACGATTAATTAATACCAATAATACAATCAAATCTTTCCCTTATAGATCATGTCGTACTTCATCCATATTAACACATCACTCTAGCATTAGATTATTCCATGACACAACAAAGTCAAATTCCACTACTACATCACCATCATCAAACAATTCAATCATTCCTCAACTTCATGATCCAACATCACCAGCATCAGTCATTGAAACACCATTGACACAGCAACCACATCCATCAGCAACTGAATATTTGACATCTTTCAATAACAAAGAACTATTTTCCTTCTTGATGATTGGTTTATGTACGTTGAATAAACCAATTTTACAACTATGCATCAAATTATTTCCTTATGTCCCAATTTCAATCATAAAAAAGTTAGTTTACAGGATCTACTGCGGTGGTGAAACCATAGAAGAAGTTAAGCAAACAGGTTTAAGATTAAACAAACGTGGTATCAACAACATGATGATCTCATTAACGATTGAGGACTGTGAAGGTACTGGAGACTCGATTGATCCACAATTCATCATCACTGAAACATCAAAGTCAATTGAGAACATCTTGATTCCCCACACTTTGGAAATGATTGGACAAGCATCTGATTTGAATGATATTCCACCTGGCTATGTTGCTTTGAAACCAACAGGATTTGACAAGAATGCAGCCGACGTATTGAAGAACTTCAACACTACTAAAAAAGCAGAGTTTGATCAATTGGTTGACAAAATTTCAGCTGTTTGCCAAACAATCTACGACTCAAACAACCAACTTTTCCAGAAGTTCCCAAATAGAACATCTCCTTTTGTTGTTGGTGTCATTGATGCCGAAAAATTCGACTTACAAGAAGGTGTTTACGAATTACAACGCCGATTATATAAAAAATTCAACCCAGTCAATAAACCAGTCAGCATAGTTGGTACATTACAGATGTATTTGTCCAACTCATCAAATTTGTTGACATTTGAAGAAAAATTAGCTGAAAAGGAGCAGTATAGATTAGGTTTAAAATTAGTTCGTGGGGCTTACTTACACTCAGAGAAGAACAGATCAACAGTTATCCACAAAACAAAGAATGATACTGATGCTAATTACAACCAAGGTATATCGTATTGTATTGATTCAATCTTGAACCAAACCAAAAATAACGAGTCTACAATTGGTCATTTGGTCGTTGCATCACATAACTCAGAATCATTAAAATTGGCAAGCAATAAAATATTCAATCCAACTACAATTGGGAACGATAACAAATTAAACGTTGTCTTAGGTCAATTATTGGGTATGGCTGATTCAATCACATTTGATTTGATCAAAAACTTGAAAATCAACAATGTTATAAAATACGTTGCCTGGGGTCCTCCATATGAAACTAAACAATACTTGTTGAGAAGATTAGAAGAAAACGGTGATGCTGTCAAAAATGACAATGGTTGGCCCTTGGTCAAAGCTTCAGCAAACTTGTTATTTAAAAGATTATTAGGTAGAGCTTAGATACAATAATATATTAATAGCGTCTTTTTTTTTATTCTATATCGTCATTGTAACTGACGGCCTATCACCAAGATATCCGTTAATTACACATTGTACGACCCACTCCCAATTAACAAATTTAATGTTTAATTTCACACCTCGTTTTCTTTTCCCTTTCAACTCTTTTTTCAACTTTGTTTCGATTTGTAAGCTGTCATCATACATTATAATCTCTTGATTTGCAAATTGGGACAAGAATTGTCCTATTTTTTTTTCCTCAATGTAATGTAGATTCTTTGCACCAAAACAGTAAAATATAAATTTACAAGTTTCTGAAATTTGTAGCCTTTCACTTTGTGGTTTCCTTTTCGAGTTGGTGATTATAATCTCATATCCATTTAAAATATGATTGTTATTTTTCAATTGATAAGATAAATCTAACCCATTTTCGTAATTGGATCTGAAATTATATACATCAATCGACTTGACACATTTGAAATACTTTGACTCCCCGCTTGGTAACAAATAGCAATGCCAATTTTGAAGTCGTTGTACATTATTGATCACATCGACTATAAATGTATCTGACAATATAGGCCACCCTAATGCTAATCCTTGTAGATATTTTGGGCTACGGCAAAAGTTATTTGATAAAATTGCGGCAAATTTTAAATTCTTCAAAACATCGATCCCATCTAAAAATAGATTTGTATCCTTATTATACTGAAAAATCTCGTTTAGTTCCTTTTCAATAATCAATCCACCGTTGTTCTCAATTAAATTTTTAATCATTTCTTTCCGGTCCTCATTTATATTTGTAATGCAAAATAAGCTCCCCGTGAATATTTGTGACTTGCGCAAATTATAATTTTTACTTGGGCTAATTAGCTCCGAGTCACTCCGTTTTGGTTTCTTAGGAGTAGATGGCAAGGACCTGGGGAAATCTTCTTCAAGTATTAACTTGAATTTTTGTTGATGAATGACCCAATCACTTAGTTCCATGAAACACTCACTTAATGGTACAACAATTTCTTTTGAGTTTTTCCTGGCTGTCTTCAAATGAATTAGATTAAATCCCCTCATGCATTTGATCTCATATTGCGAATCACTTGTAGATAAGCCACTTACGACGTACTTTGTGGTATTATTTGATTTTATGTGTACATGATCACCAATACGAATATCCAATAAATTTAAGTCCTGATTTCTGATATTATAAAGTCCTTCAAAAAATTCGACATCCAGGAATTCCAAAGATTTAGTGATTAACTTTCCGGTGTACATTTTAAGATTAAATATTGCCCATACCAGGGAGTTGTTTTTAATTTCTGAGCTGGTGAAAACATCACTTTTCTCTTCTCGGAGTATATTTGAAGAAGGTTGCGAATCTACTGTGTTATTCAATCTTCGTTTTTTAATGATGACTTCATCTTCGGAATCGTTTCTTTCATCCCCTTCGTCTTGTTCCCTTGTATTTTCAACATTTTCATTTTCATTTTCAACATGTTCGTCGGCCTCGATTTGTTCCTTATCATTTTCATCTTCTTCAATTTCGGATGCGTCCATTGAAAACTCTCGTGATAATTCATTTTCTTGCTGATTTGGTGATGATGGGGGTATCAATTGTCCAGCAACTGTTGTTTCTATTGTTGTATCATAATCAGTTTGAATAGATCTGTCATTATCGTTGAACCGCACTGGGCTCTCTTGTGACGACGAAGATGCCAACACTAGCGGTACACTAAAGTTCCGCTGTAGCGATGGCTTCACTCGTTCGTGGTTAATCTCGGTTGTATTGCTTCGTTTCAATCTCAACACTTTTTGTATTTTTTGAAATTTCACTTGATGGGTCACTAGACTATCGTCGTATCCATACCTGAAGTCTTTATCATTCTCCTCGTACTCATCTTCGGATTGAATCTCCATATTATTTGTCGAATTGATTAGATCCATGTCTTGTGTTTTTGCTTGTTCTTGAGTATTTACCACTTGTCGCCTGGATAAACTATCATCCAAAAGCTCTGGCGCATCGTGATTGATTCCTGGAATAATTTGAGTATCGGGAAGTTCATGACCAATCACTTGGGTGTCAGTTAGTGGCTTACCAATCACTTGGGTGTCAGATAGTTGATCGAGGCCTTCATTATTTATGACTTGAGTATCATTATTGTTTAATGTACCTTCATCTTGCTGAGTTATCAATTGAGTTTTTTCATCCAACTCATTTCCAAATACTAGACTTGAATTATACTCGTCTCTATACGAAGAAGATGTGGTTGAATTATGGATTTGAGAGTTATTTGGTTTGTCAACTTGAGTAAAATCCATTTCATTTTGAGAATTAGAGATCTTTTTTTTTTTTTTTTTTAATTTTCATTTCATTCCATTAAAATATGACATAGTTACATACATATGCTATTAACTTAACTGGGATAAGATATTTTGGAGATCAGCATTCGGAACTGATGAATCGGTTGAGTTTTGTACATTGTGATCCTTTTTAGCAACAAATACCCCAAACAATCCATCAACTAGTTGAGTTTTAAATTCATTTTGATAGTAAGGCAAACTTTCGTTTTTGAAATCTAAATACATTAGATAAGAATCTTTGACGAATGGTGGTTTTGCATCCAACACGCCGGCTTTGTTGTTTGATTTGAAATGATCTAACAATTTCATATATGCATCTTGTTGGTCGATCGATGCAGGTTCGAATTTAGCAAATAATATATCTCTTGAAGCCAAAACTTTATTTAAATACTCATTTGCCGCTTGTGTTGGTAACCTTCCCAAGACATTGTAACCTGGGTGGATCAATATCTCTTTTATACTTTTGATTGAAGCTTCAGTAGACAGCGACGACGTTGAGTAAAATTTAGCCTTCAAGTTAGCCTTTGCAACACTACGGTATGAAATGATTCCGGTCCATAATATTTCTTGGTCATCCTCAGGTTCATCATCGTCATAATCATCATCTATTAGTTCTGGATCATACTTTTTATCCCCTTCCGATTGCTTTGGTTCTTCATGTTTGTCATCTTCACTTTCCAGATCAACTGTGGGGTTAAAATTGTTCAAAACTCGATGATCTTCGCTGACTATTTTTGTTGTTCCAAAATCATTCGAAAACCTTCTGTGATCAACTTTTCTAGTTGTTATACTTGAATCAATTTGGAAATCATCTTCATCTTGATTTTCATTTTCCTTGATGATTTCTCCTTTATGTGTTCTTCTAATAATTTCAGATTGATCGTTTTCGACCAATACAATATTCTTTATATTTTGTTTATTTTGTTGTTCAATTCTTGCAATATCAGCATTAATTTCCTGTGGTGTTTTTTTTACAACATCATCTAATGTGATGGTACCAGCAAATAAATCTTGTGTAAAATGCTTTTTTAATAAAAATAATACCCGTCTGCTCTCGGCAGTATAGCTCTTATTACCTGGAAACTCTTTATAAATAATTTCTTCAATTTCTAAAGTTAATTTCATCACCTTTGCTTCTTTCTCCTCTTCTGTACTTGATGTATCTTCATTTGGATATGATTTTTTAAAAAAATTGTAAAATGCCTTGGCTGTGCTCACTCTTAATTCATCTCGCAATGCTTCAATTGGGTTTTTGTATTTTCCTTGAGGTTTGGGCCTTGATTTCACCTTTGATTTGTCAGACTCTGTTACATCAGCTTTTTCATTGGAACACAAATCACATTCATAACTCAGTTTCGGAGCTTTCTTCAAACCCATACACACCAAATGTTGCCATGTTTTACATTTTTCACATTCAATCATTTCACCGAGCTCGTCATTTTCTTCATCATAATTATCTTGGTTTGCACCACAGGGATTGCAGCGTACTACTTCATCTCCTGTAAAATCTTCATCTTCACTCTCTTCATTGATAAACTCTCTGTCTTGTTTGACCCTTTTGCTTGTCTTATCTTCTTCGAAATTTTCTAGGTAGTCATCCAAGTTTCTTTTTGAATGTTGACCTTTGTTAGTCCTTGACGAACGTCTTGCTGTTAAACTCATAATAAAATCTCACAGAGTATATTACAAATACGGATTGGATTTAATTGTATATATAGATTATATATATATATTCAAACTGATAAGTTTGCCTCTCTTTTGTTGTAAGTTTATTTTGACTTACAATTTTTTTTTTCAAGTTTTTTTTTTTTTCTTTTCGATAATTCGTTTTGACACCAGAAGTGGTGTCGTGTTTGTGATGATTCTGGCACAAGAAATGGAATCTGACTTATCAGTGCAACAGACAATTTTTTAAAAAATAGAACTTTTTATATTGCACACTTTAAGTAATTTTAATTCATGAAGTATTTTAAGTTGAAGTGCTCCGTGAGCAAAAAGTATACGATTTGTTATTAGAGAAAATCAAAGAAAATATAAATGATACAATATATGTTTTATCTATAGTAGAACGCTATACTGAATAATTGATGACTAAAGTATTTACCATCTCTTTTTAATAGAGACACCAAAATATTTGAAGTTAGAAATGTAGACCAATATTAGTGCTATACGATTCAATAAAATCATTGACACCAAAGTTCTATTATCAATACATAAGTATTGAGTGAATTTGTTCTAACAGTAACTCGCACTTTTAAGACGAAGCATCATCATTTTGAGCTTACTGTTAATTGAAACTTTGCTGGCGTTTCTCAGAAGTATTGAATCTTAATACCTTTGGCGGCTTTCATTATAAATATTAAAAACCTTTTCGATCTGTCTGCAAATCTTTCAAGATAACAAACTTTCTCAAAATGCTTGCTGTTAAATAGTGCTTTATTCATGTCACTGCATAATCTATTATTTTTTGCCATATAATCTACACATAGGTAAGTACTTTTCTAATGGAGTCTTGTTGTATTCAAAGAATTTAAACTCTAAGTCTATTTTCAGGACTCATTTTATCTATTGGTTTTGTTGGTTAACACAATTATTTCTTAGTGATTGTAAAGAATCATTGTAAAGAATCACTTATTCACAATATTGTGGAGCGATACCAGTCAAATTCATACAAGATAATAATTGATAATGATCAACATGAATAAGATGACTAGATTTTCCCATTAAATTTTTTTACCTTGACTTTGTCCTATTATCTTGTGCTTCAATTGTTGTATCTTCTCTAATTATTGTTGATGCAATTTCAAATTAAAACTATTTTGTACACCAGCTCATAATTGGATATTTTTATCTAAGATAAACAATTAAATGGGAAAGAAATTACATAATTCAACAATCAACGTTGGTTTCAAACATCAGTGTTGGATGTTTCGCACAATTGCAGTTGGTATTGGCTGCAAAAAAAAACTTGTTGTACAGAGCTGTTACAATTGAATTTAATATCCTCCGAAAGTCCAACCAAACAAATATTTATATTTTACAAATAAATACTCATTTGTTGTATCTAACTTTTATAATTGATTTTATTCAGAATATACTCAAAGCAGGAAGTCTTTTTGAGTCAAAAAAAAAAAAAAAAAAAATAGATACTTGTTATTGAAGTTGTCGATGCTCAACAATATACTCCAGCTTTTATTTTCTTGGTTGTGATCAATATATCAAAATCAATGTTGCACAACGGTGACCCAATTGTTAGAGTAAATTGCATTACCACGAGACAAAGATTTCGGTGATGAAAAAGTTTAGCATTAATGATATGTACTAATTAGTACATTTATATTTTATATTGTAAACGTACCAAGTCCAAAATAAACTATAAGTAAACCTCTTATAAGCTAGAAGAATAACAGACTAATAAAATTATACATCTTATTAATTTAATAATTTTTCAATTCTTGTAAATGCACAATCGGTGGTGGATGTCAAATTCTCAGTAAGAAACCTGCAACAAAACCATAATCCAATAATCAGTTTTAAGTTGAATAATTCGGTTTTAATCTACACAAGTGCTAGCTATTTAATATGTGGTTAGAAACATATTAGACAATGATTTTGCTATGGCGTACCAAAAAAGAAAAGACAGGAGTCCTGAGTATTCATAACCCGATTACATTCAAAATTTATGTATCACTGGAGACTGCAAAAAAGTACACAAAAACTGCATGCAAAAATTTCGACAGTTCACGACTATGAACCCAAGTTATAAATGCAGCCGGTTTCATAACTGAATGCCATCAGGTTGGAAAAAATACAATATACATAACTTGTGTCGGGTAAATGCTATATACTTTTTACTAGCTTTGGTAAAAGTACATCGTGGGTGCTGTTCAATTGAACAATCAAACTCAAATTGTACAGTTTGTTTGTTGATTTTATAAACTTGATTGTATTGAACAATAATTAAAAATTAGAAGGTACTTTTTTAGCAATTGAAAGACTCACTTGTATACGCCAAACACTTCTGAACAGACCGAGCTTCTAGTTTTATTCAGTGATGTGATCATTATTGCAATGGGAATCAATCGGGATGCAAGGAAAAAATAATTTGTTTGACTAGAATCTTGTGTGACCCCATAAAAACCGTGATAAGCCAAAATATTCCATTAGTTGTTATGCCAGCAATGCTATAAAGTGAATAAGTCGCTATAACCAGAAAACTATTACCTCACGCATAACAAGGCTTTTAATCAAAAAAAAAAAAGGTAAAACTAAAATTATACAAACGTACTGTATGTTGCGAAAATGACAATAGAAATTTCTAAACAAAGTGATCGATGCAAAATAAAAAAACACAGTGGTATTGCAACTACGTAACCACTTTTGGTCGTCAAAGATCGATTCTCCAAAATTTCAAAAAGCTCAAAGATCTCTTGAAAACCATTTTTGCAAAACATGCCACCTCTTGCAATAACCAGGCAAAATAAATTTTAAGGGCAATCTGCGGATAATACCATTTACCAGCAGTTGATGTAGAGACAGTGACATTATAAAGTGCCATAGTTAGCTTTTTGTTGATACTTTTATAGTGTTTAGTGCTTTGTTCCTTTTGTAGGTAAGTTACACAAAATTGCAATGGCTGTGAATTTTATTATTAGTTTTGAACATTGACGCATTTGCAATTTGTACTCTGGAGATTTTGAACCCAGGAACATATTGATTAGAACAATGCAATTTGTATATGTAAGTTACCAAATCTGTTACAAAACTGAAAGGGTTCTAATTCGTTCCTGATTTTCATTCATATATATAATTTAATTTTTGTTTAATACTGTCTTTTTCCCTCTCAATTGACTTACCAAATGAAATAACATGAAATTGAAAACGTACAAGTCTAAACGCCTCCTATTCACTGGAATCTTATCCTTTTGGATGTTATCAATCATATTATGGATCAATTTCAAACTTCGAAAGTATCCAACGTCAACATATTCGATATATAACATATACGAAGCTGGCTTTGATGAAGATTCAAAAAAAGATACGAATATAACCTATTTCAAAAATACAACCGCATATCAGCATTTTAAACAACAGTTAAACTTAGATTTAGATTTGGAAGATGAAGTTTATTCGAGTATTTATGATTCGATATTCGAAAGGCATGAGTTTGAATCAATTTTGAATTTAAACTTCGAGTCTAGGTGTAAATTATTCTTCAAAAACGTATTTTTAAATGATAGGAACTGGATTTTGAATCCAAATGAAAACTTTTTTGTTAACTACTACTCAAAAGATTTTGAAATATATCTAAATAAAAATCTAGTTTCATTAAAGCAAAAACTAGGCGCAAAGCTCGATAATGAATCACAGCAAGATTATGATTTGAGAAGTTATAACTTTATAAAAGAAAAATACCGGGAGTATTTGACTGAACAGATAATCATAAATCATTTGACGACGGTGCGTAATTACAACAAGTGTTTTCTTGATGACAACGTTGAGCTAGTGAATCAAAAGTTTTTGCAACACCAAAAGAATTATGACAAAATTCCAAAGCTAGAATATACAGACGATGAAAATTTAATCACTGTGGACAACGAACTTGAATTCGAACACAGAGTGTACCCTTGGTTATCAAAGGAGATGCCAATTTTTGAGAAATGGACAGGAGAGATATTTTACGACCCGCCAAAATACGAAAAACAAGCAAAAGGTATGTCCGAAGGTTCTAGTTTTCTTAAGAAATATAAAATTAAATCAAACGGTAAGGGTATAGTTTTATCTATAGCTGATAAACATGCAGATCACACTGTCAATCTAATCCATTTGCTAAGAGCCTTGAACAACAAATTACCAATTCAGATCGTCTATTATAATGAGATCTCAGTTGAAACAAAAAGGAAAATAGTGACTGCAGCTAGAGATGACTTTAGTCATTTGCCTCAATCTTTTTACAAAGTAGCCGATAAGTTTCCTCCAAACTACCTCGATGCAAAGGATAAGGGGTTGCCGAAACAAGAGGTGTGGTTTGTCAATATATCGAACGTGATCCAACGCAACTTCAAATATAAATTTCAAGGATTTCTGAATAAATTATTAGCTACATTTTTCAACACTTTTCAAGAGTTTATACTAATTGACGCAGATACCGTGATGATGCAATCACCAGAACTGTTTTTTGATTTCAACGGTTATAAGGAGACGGGAACTCTATTTTTCAAAGACAGAGGGGTGTTGCAAAAAAGAAATTTGGATGATGGGAAGTTTGTTTCAAGGATCGGACCAAGTGTTATTGACAACCTAATGTTTGACATTCCAGTGATGACCAATTATACCGTGCAACGAGAGCTATTCAAAGGGTTGGTGCACTACATGGAGAGCGGGTTGGTTGTGATCGATAAATCACGCCATTTCAATTCATTACTCATGATCTTGAACATAAACTTTTTTAATCCAATAGCTGGTAGATTTTACGGGGACAAAGAATTATTCTGGCTAGGGTTTGCAATCAATGGCGATGAAAACTATTTCTTCAATGAAAATTTTGCTGCTGCAATCGGCGAAGCTACTCCCGATAGTGATCTAATAAAAGCAAACGGTGAGTTGTCGGGATCGAAGGAATTATGTTCACCGCATCCAGGGCACATCAACGGTGAAGACGGACATAGTTTGCTTTGGATAAATTCAGGGTTCAGGTATTGCCATCAGTCGAACCAGATCAACTTTGACCTAGAATCAAAGTACAAAACAAGATTGAAATTTTTAGATACGAAAGAACAATTTAAAACATTTTACTACAGTCCATTGAGAATAAAACAAGCAATTATTCCTCCTTTACCATCCGACTTACAATTGCGACCAAACCGAGAAATGGAACCCTCGACCGGTTGGGTTATGGATAATCAATACTGTGCAAAATACTTGTGGTGTGCCTATTCAAAGGTTGGGGGTACTTTGATCAATGGTAAGAATAACACTTTGGCAGGAGATTACATCGAGTTTAGTGAGTTTGAACAAGATTTATTTACTTATTATGGTGACATATGGGTTGGTATAGAGTAATATTTAAGACATCTCTTCTATTCACTATAAACCTTTTATTAAAGCCATTAATTCATTATCATCGCCCAACACCTCTTCTACATCTGCTAATGCATGTTCACTAAATAAACCAGATCTAGTGGGTCTGTAACCTTCGTTGACAGCTTCAATTATGCTTGCACGCCTTCGTTTCAATTTGTCCAGACTCAAGTTCATTTTCTTGGACGATGGATTTGGGTTGGAAAATCTTCTTCTCTTGTATTCAATTCCATCCTCACTACGGTTTTCATGGTGGTGATGATTATGTAAAATTGACTTATTTCTAAATGCTCCGAGAGGAACTTTTTTATTGTTATTGAAGTCTCGCCATATCTTAACATCGTTTTCGTCGTTGTTGTCTAACTCACTGATGTTCAACAATTCTTCAAGGTCCATTTCCACCAGCTCATCATTAGGTACAAAAATACTTTTTCTTGGAATCTGGTTGTGTTTCTGATGACGTTGAAAATTATTCTTCTGTTTTGGTTGTAGTGTTCTTGTCGATAAACCATCAATGATTCCAAATGGTTTTGAGTCAATGGTTACCCAGGAACCCAATAACGGTGGTCTGTAATCCGCAGTTTTCGACAGTAAAACCTCCGTTGCCTTTTTCAATCCGCCAATATTGTTTGAGTTTGTTTTTGGAATATTTTCATCAACATCGGTTGACTCAGATGAATCATAGTCCTCATCTACTGATTCGTCGAAATAATTATTCAAAGATAATAGGTTTTTTTGGTTTTTGAATTGACTTTTCTTAAATGTTTTATCATTATCAATTTGATTGAATAAATCGTCAACCTGGTCTCCGTCTTGTTTTGATTGACGTCTTGCTTTCTTTTTTGATTCCTTTTCATCAAAAGAAGAATCGTTATCACTACTGAAAAAGTAGTTCCAAAGATAACTATCATCATCTTCATCACTGTTTTTTTGGATTTTAAATTTTTTGTTTGTTTTCTTTCCTGACTGCCCATCATCGAACAATGGAACATCAAAGTCATCTAGATCAATATAATCGTCTTCATCGTAATCCGAATCGTTGTTATCTTTATTCTGATAATACTTCTTAATTGGTTTCAGTTTATCCTCGCCAATGCCTTTAAATGAATTATTAATCTTTTTTGATGTCGAGAAGTCAGAATCTAAATCAAAATAACTTTCCTCGTCTTCGTCCTCGTCATCAAATCCATTGTTTTCAAATTCATTGACCAAGTATTTTTCTTCTTCTTTGAGGAACGGATCGTTCTCTTCGTCATCTTCTTCATCATCATTTGAAACCATTGAACTTTTCCTAGACGATTTTGAATATGTCTCGGCTTCCTCTGGGTTCTCATCAAAATGCTGTAGTGCCTCTTGTTCATGCTGCACGGTAGACAAATCTGGTAAAAACTCATCAACATCGTTGTCGGCTTGTAGTGTTGCTAATAATTCATTATCGTCGATTTCGTAGTCGTCATCAGAATTCAATTCCTCTTCTTTGATTTTAGGAACCTGCATCAACTGATGATCAAATTCAAACTCAAATGTTGCTGCTGGTGTCATATTCATTGTTGGTGATAAATTCACTTCTTCTCCAATGTCTTCTTCTTCAACAGGATTCACCTTTTCTTCTGATACATTTGATGAATCTTCAAAATCAAATTTAAAATTTAAATCTGGTAAAATAGCATCTGACTTTCTTCTACCAAATTTTACCGAACTTTTTCTTCTTTTTGGCGGTGGTTGAACTTTTCCTGCTTTTCCTTTTCCCTTTCCTGTTTTTTGTTCTTTTTCTTTTTCTTTTTCTTCTTTTTCTTCTTCTTCTTCTTCTTCTTCAGAAGATGACGTCTCAATGGCTGATGTTGTAGATACATTTTTCCTTCCTTTTAATCCCTTCAATGCTCTTGCATGTTTCAAAGCTTGCGCTTTTTGTTGTGCTTGCAATTTAACAAAATCAACATCAGAATCGTCTGAGTCATCTGATGAACTCAACATATCGTCTTCAGACTCCTCGTCGTTCTTTTCATTTGTTTCTTGCTTTTTATTGATCAATGAATATAAGCCAGTTAAATCATCGTCACCTTCGGACTCAGATCCAGATCCAGACCTAGCACCTGGAGCATCCTCTTCATCTTTGTCTTCGTCTTCTTCTACTTCATCTACTTCATCACTATCACTGTCCTCGTCAACATCATGATTATAAGTTTTCTTTGGAATACTTTTTCTACCATAACTTTTCAATTTTTTACCTTTTTTACCTTGAAATTTAAACCTGTCCTCTTCGACTTCGCTCAATGAGCTATCGGAATCAGAATCAACAAAATAAACTTTTTTGCCAGCTTCGTCTGACGATGATGATGAGTTGGCTATGCTGAACTTTCTTCTATTATTGAAATTATGATGATTAAAACTTTTCAAGTTCTTCCCCCCATAATTACTGATTGGTTTTTTCCCCATATTGAATGGTGTAGAAAAATGATATTTAAGTTGAATTAAAATTAACTAGTTGAAATATATAAATGCTATTGTCTTGCTTGTCTCTCCTTTTATAATATTTTATATGAGGAAATGGTTTGTAAAATATGTAAATATAAATGAATTCTTAAAAGCTGATGAATTTCGAATTTTCATAACTTTGAGATTGGAAATCAATATGATAAATTTATTATATAAAATTATACTTCTTCTTTCAAAATAATTAAAGAAGAAAGAATATAACTTTTGTTGATGATGTCAAAAATGGTTTAAATGATCTTATATAAATCCTTGTTCTTGTAATGTTGTCTCAATATTAAAAACCAGAAACTATGAATTCAAAATTGTTGCTAGTTTGATAGATATTGACAAATTGTAATTACTGCTACTTTCTACTACTACTTAGTTTGGATGAATCAGTTAACTGATAAGTGATAATTAGAAGAAAAGATACCTCTTCTCCTTTTTTTTTATTTTTTTTTTTTTTTTATATAATTGATTTAGGATTATGTAATCGCATATAAAATTGCAACATAAACAAAGGAGGAGACGAGAGTGGTTAGTGTGGTAGTGTACATGTCACGATTATTAGTCGATGAGGCAATTAATTTGGAGCGATGATCGGGACGACGAGTATATTTGTGAAACATTTTTACTACCACCACAGTTTTTATATTGAATATAAATTATACAAACTAATGTCTTTTATCCGCTTCTGAGGCAGCTGTCAATCTTGAGCTTAATTCAATTTGATCTTTGATTGCCTTGGTCAAATATTCAATCATGATTACATCTTGATTATGATCACTGAATAACTTTGCTAAATTTTCTTTGTTTGATAACAATTGTGGTTTATTCAATATCGAGTTTGACAACAATCTCAATAAATCGACGTACTCGTCTTTGCTTCTTTCCTCATCACTTGTAGATTGGATGAATCTTAATAAAACTTCGATATTTGCTTGCAAATCAGTCAACTGTTTGGACAAATAGGATAAATTGTTATATTGTGATTGTATTACATTTGTCTCCTTTTGTTGGCTTGTTATTATATCCTTTGTTAAGTTTGTAAATGCAATTTTTTCTGTATTTGTAGTATTTATAATTTGAGTTGGTAATGGTGTGAAAATGTATGAGTTATTGATAGTTGTGGTTTTCCAGCCTATTGAAACATTTGTTGTTCCTAATTTTTGACCTACAGCAGCTCCAATATATGTGTTTATTTTTGGTGTTTTGATTTCGTTATTTGAGTCTATGAAATCAACATTCAAATATATAGCTGGATGTGGGTATGCTCTGTCAACACCTTTTGAGTAAAAATCATGGATCAAACTAGTATTATCATCGATTTTGGAACTGCTTCCAAACCATCCCAATACAGATTCTTTAGGATGAGACTTTTTATACAATTGATATATAGTTTTGTGTTTTGATTCTTCAATAATGATAGAGTCTCCGCTTTCCTTAATTGGAACCATAAATGCATCTCTAATTTCAATTTCTAATCCTTCTTCGTTTCTGTAACCTAACAAAGTACCAATTATTCTTTTGTCTAAGATTTGTTTAGAAACTATTTCCAAGATTGTCAATAATGCAGACGAATGAATTTTAACATTTACGGGACCCGTGTTTGCTGACGACACTGCTGGTGCCAATACATTTGGTCTTACCAAATGCATGAAATTATCTGACATTATTTAAGTTCTCTATTTATTGATCTGATGAAAGCAAAAAAAATTTTCATATTTTTCAGTATCAAATTCACTTTTTTCGTTTATATACAGGTAGTGATAAGACATCACCAAATGGTCAAATTTTTGCAAAGTATAGCTGATAATAGATAGTAGTTAAAATAGAGGTTGATACATCTACTTCATATTGAGCGAATTTCTGAGATAATGACAGCTTATTAAACAAAGCACTCGAAAGAGGATGTTTCTTTCCCACCCAACTTTGGATGAAATTTTTCTTAAAGCGAATATATGCTTGACGAAGCTCTTAAAAGGGACTTCTTGGCCTTGTATCGCTATGTAGATGGTCAAAGATGTCATAAGAGTTTTGGTACATATTATTATCAAATGTGTCACAATTCGATCTCTTCTTTACTCACTGGAAAATAAAACTCTGAGACTAATTGCTAGTACATACTTTTAGATGGGTGCAGACCCTAACAGTTCACAAAACTCATTGTCGAATGAAGCATCTTCATTGTTACCAGCTTCACTACAATATTCACTTTATGACTTGGATGATAATTGGATTTGGAATGAGGAAGATTTTTTAAAGCATTCGCCAACAAGATTACAACGTCTTAGTGTACAACAAGAACTAAAATTGAAAGAAGGTATATTTAACTTTGTGATTCAGCTAGGCACGAAACTTAAAGTTGATGGTAGAACCATATTGGCTGCAGTTATATATTTGCATCGATTCTACATGAGAGTACCCATTACTGGTTCCAAGTATTATGTTGCATCTGCTGCGTTATGTATCTCATGTAAATTGAATGATAATTATCGCCCGCCAGACCGAATAAGTTTAGTGAGCTGCCAAATTCGAAATTTTAATCCTTATGTGTCTATAGATGAACAACTGGAAGTTTATTGGACTTGGAAAGAACAAATTTTATTCCGTGAAGAATTAATATTGAGGAAGTTAGAATTCGATTTAAACTTGAATTTACCTTACAAGTTTAGAGATATCTTTAATCACTATCATGACGAACTGGCCAACTCGTTATTTATGGATAAAAAAATTGACATCTACAAAATGAGTGCAAGTTTGATCGAAGTATTAAGTAGTTTACCAATCATATTGTGTTACAACATGAAATGTATCTTTGCTACTTGTGTGGTGATCACTACTTTGGAGGGACAACCTCATATAGGTAACGAATTAGTTATACCTCCAAAGTTTTTGGTCAATTATTTGCATGTTGAATTGAACGATTGTATAAATTGTTTCAAATTCATTCAAAACTTATTACAAATTTCAACAAAGAATAATGATCCTCAACAAATTAGCAATGTTAAAATTGCAAAACGTTTATTATCTATTCCGCTAGGCAAGTTCACCCAGTTCTTATCGAATCAATAATAATATATACATTTTTATCACATCTGACTTTATTTCTGATTCGGTTATCGGAATGGCAAAGGAAAAATAAAAATAATTTAAAAAAAAAAAAAAAAAACGTCATATAAAAGCATATCAATATTTTTGCTGCATTGTACAAACTTGATTATGGACTTTGAATTCGATATCTTCAGGGATTTGAATACCCCGCTAGCTGAGATATTTCATAGAAATCAATTACAAAGAGTCATAGATCAACTACCACCGGAACATCGCAATAATGAATATTTACAACGCGCAATCAACAATCATTACCAAGCTTCTATTTCTAATCGAAATCGTTATTTTTATATCAAATGGGTACTAAACTGCATCCCTCTAATTGTTGTTAACTACAGATTGTTATGGTCCGATTTAACATTCGACAACATTTATTCTTTGGTGTTTCAAATTTTCAAAGTATCCATTTTGTTAACGTTCAAGTTTATAAGGTTCACAACATTTGTAGTTGCATTTGGAGCTTACTTCCATGGACTTTTGATGAGATTTTTTGCATTCTGTGATATCATTACGTTCACCGATAATTTTCTATTCGACACAATCACTTATATTTTCAAAGATGTAGGAACAATCCTACATGATCACCAATTGATCATAAAACACAAAGGTGACATAATGTACTTTTTAGACTATCCAGAAAGTGAGAACTACTCGCATTTTAAAATATTTCACTATACAGTTTATAACATGTTTGTAAGCATGTTGCTGACAAAGTGTAGTTTGGACGAAAATGACGAAGTTAGCTGTAAACTAATAACCGATAGCCTAATATTCAAGATTTCCAATGTTTTTCAGAATTCTAGTCCAAACATTCTGAAGTTCACCCTACAACTGGTCACATTAATAACATATTTGACTTATGCAATGATTGGTAACCTACTATGTTTGAATATAATGATGTTTTTCATTTATAATTTATTTAACAGGTTGGCCGGGTATAAGCAGGTCATAATTAACTTAAAAGACGTGTTTGTTGGCACTTTTAAATTGTTAGTATAGCCTATGTTGGACGTTTTAGTCTTTAAGTGTTAACTCAGCTTAATATCCAAGTAAACGTCTGGACTCAAGACATCAAGTTAAATATGAAAAAGAGCTGAAAACAGAAGTCGAAAATGAAAACGCTGATACTACATGGTGGAACTGGTTTCAAGTCAAGTGTGTTAGCTTAGGCAGTCGTCAGGATCAAAAATATAAAAAACTGGCACCAACTCATGCAAGGCATTATAAATCAAAAATGTTTGATTTTGATAAATTAAGTCGACATTTGCAAATTTAAACATTTTTTTCAAATATATATGAATTGATTCTTTTTCGTTTATAAAGTTGTTGTAGTCATTTTTGAGTTTTATGATTTTATCTTCGATATTCTCAACTTCATTCTTAGATTTGACTTGCTTATAAAAGAAGTAACAACATTGGATCAATGTCGCCAATGATAGTTCAATTCCTATATTGTTGATGATTATGTAATAAACAATTTCAGCTACATCCAAGTATAAGTAATTATCAAATCGCAATTGTTTGCTCAAATCGGATGGAACATTGATCATAAACTGATATCTTAATTTGTAAATCAAAGTTTGTACCACGTTTGTATCACTACTCAACAATAAACTATGGCTAAGTTGGTTGAATGGAAAAGTATATAGATCAAACACATGATCGTTTAAAATTTGTTCCATTAATGATTTTACTAAATCAACTCTTTTGGGCAGAAGCTTGAATTGTTCAATTGAGTTAGACAACATTTTGATTGAATTCTTTGTTGAAGTTGTCTCAGTCAATTTTATTAATTTGGATACTGACCAGTCCATATATCTCTTGTCATCTAGGTTGTTTGAATTAAGACCAAAATAGAATAATGATATAAAAAAGTTACGAATCTTGATATTCTGTTCGTACTTTGTCAAATCAAACTCGTGCTTACAAATGCAGCATGAATCTTGTTTCATTAAAAAATTAACCACAGTTAATACACTGGTCAAGCTTGGTGATTTTATGACAACTCCACATTGATCACATTTCATTTTAAAAAATGGATCAGTTTTAAGCATACACAAGTCGCAACGACAGTGGAAGAAAAATCTTGAAGTCAATTGGTGTTGGCGAATCTCCTTTGGCATGCCTAACTTTATATATGTTACTGTGAATTCTTGTTGACTATCAATTTTTAAACTATTAATAATCTGATAGTTGCCGTTGTCATCTTCGATTTGCAAACAATTTGGAATACAGCTGTGGTTAATAATTGCAAAATTCGGTTCCAATACTATCCCTATGTTAATTTCCTCAAAATTGTATAAAACAAAATAATTGATTAACACGATTGAGGTAACATCATTAACAAATTTCCAATTTTTATACTTGATCTTCAATGAATTCAAGTCTATTTTGTGTTTGGATGCAAAATTTTCGAAAACCTCGACGACCGGTTGCTTGATCTTTTCTACAATCGAGTTCATCTCGCGATTGGATCTGAAATCCTTTTGATGTGTACACAAGTTGTTGAACTTTAATCGAAACTCCCGATTTTCTAGATATTTGAGAATACATCTCAATACAAGAATCGAGATTTCCCTATTCTCTAATGTACCACAAAACTCTTCAAATTCGGTTTCATAACTAGATTTCAATTTTGACGCTGTCGGTATAGATTCGTTGTAATAATATCCCACCGATGGATTGAGATTTAAAATTACCGACCCGATGTTGAGCTCTCTCTTAGCCATCAATCCTCTCTTTCCTGGTTTCTTATCTTTATTGATGACTTTAATATCGTCGTTTGAGATTGTGTCATAAAATGATCTCTTTGAATTCTCATCATTGGGGAACAAGTAGATCTCAGTTTGTGTTAATTTTTGAATTATATCACTGATTTTCTTGTCTGTTTCTACGGTATTCTCCATTTTATACTGTATACTGTATTTTGAAGACTTCCAATATGGTAAAAATTTGGCAGTTTTTTTGATAAATTCGCAACTTTCATGAAGGCAACTTGAATTAAAAGATTTAGTGAATTCCAAAAATCAACCTAGATATATTGCATATGGCTAGGTAAGTCTGTAGAAACAAATAATTCTACATGAATCTACTACAACTAGTATCTTGTGTATTTTTACCTACGTTTTTTTTTATTTGTAAATTTTAAATCAAAACTAAGATAGTATCAGCAAGCGCCTTAAGTGAGCTCATTTGTCTTTTTCCTGTCATGTTTAATCGTCAAAATGAACTTGGATTGGGTTTGTCAAAAAGAAGTACTATAATTTGAGCAATCAAACTTGCCAATATAAGTCTTATACCATAGTTTCAGCCAAAAGACCACTTGTGTACTGATATAGTGATATTCTGCATGATCAACTATGCCAATAACGGTCAAATAATATATAAACCCTATACGTGTTTTATCTAATGATAAGAATATTATATGCATCAATTTCTATTGCACATATCTTATCAAATCATGTGCTAGCGCTATCAATTATAACTTGAAACAGCATTGTACTAGAATTCTGAAAAAAAATAATCGGCAATTGCGACAACATAAGCCCGTTCTGAATCGATTAACGTGTGCAATTTCATCATTGGTTATGATACTTGAATAAAAAATATTTTTGTTCCGACATCATTTCGATCATCAATTCTGAAAACACACCAAGTCAAACTCAAGCCACTGACAAAAAATTGCCCTGTTGTCTCCATTCAATATACCCGCTTTTATTTCAAAGTCATTGGTAATTTTAAAAATATTTTTCTCCTATTTCGATGCAGCCAAATGTAAACAATTAAAACCAATAAAAAGCATGATCCCAAAAACCCTACCAATTTATAGGTAAACAATCACCTTAAGATAGTAAAATATTGAGTTGTTAGAAATCCTATAATTTGAAGCATTATCGCAAAATTAATTGAATCATTTTATATTCGACACAGTTCAATGTTTTTTTTTCTGTGTGTTTGTTATGTTGACCAACCACTTAGTCTTTAATTATAAGTAATTAAACTAAGGATCTGTGAAATGGAAGGTGCGCTTAGATACGGATGATCAGTGTAATTACTAATAAAAATGCTAGTTACTAATATATAATATTTTGGAGAACTTGAAAACAGATGTACCGATATGTTTGACAACAGATTTAGGTTTGCAGCCAAATTTAACCTGAACTGCCGCACATATTACCGTTTAGGTCGAATTTTAGCGGCTAAGATGTTCAATCTCGGCTAAAAAAGTTTATAAAAGGTGCCAGCTCCCCCCAGAAAAATACTTTCTGAAATTTCAAGCAACAATGTCTATGAAAGCAGTTGTATTCCATGATGCGTATAATATTCAAACTGAAGAACGTCCAATTCCTAAAATCCAAGGTGATGGCGACGTTATTTTGAAAGTTCATTATTCTGGTTTATGTGGTACTGATCTTCATTCATACCGTGGTCACATCAAGGGCCCAAAAGACACCATAATTGGCCACGAGTTTGTTGGTGAAGTCGCCGAAGTTGGTTCAAACGTTACTAAATTTAAAAAAGGAGATAAAGTCTTGAGTACTTTTACAATTCAATGTGGTCAATGTTGGTATTGTAAAAATGGATACAGTGGGCAATGTAATATCACGAATACATTTGGAAAAGTTGGTTTAGATGGAGGACAAGCTGAGTACGTACGTATTCCATACGCTGAATACACTTTGATTAAGAAACCCGAAAATAAAAGCAAAATAGTCGATGATTCCATATATGTTTTGATGGCTGATATTTTTACTACTGGGTATTATGGTGTCAAAAAGATCATCGACTTTTTGCAAATTAAGAGCTGCGAAAATGTACAGCCACAAGACTTCAAGCAATCAACAGTTTTGCAATTGGGTGCTGGACCCGTTGGATTATGTGGATTAAGAATATTGAAATACTTTGGTTTTGAAAAAGTAGTTGTTGTCGACAACGTTCCACTGAGATTACAAGAAGCCTTGAAACTAGGTGCGTACCAAGCGATAAATTTTGAAACCGAACCAGACAAATTGCAAAAGTTCATTGAGCAGGAAACTGATAATATTGGATTTGACGCTGTTTTGGAAGTTGTTGGTTCCGCACCAGCTCAAAAAAGTGCTTATGATGCAGTTAGAAGGAATGGGTTTATATCTTCACTAGGTATGGGTCATGCACCATTGCCATTCAATGGGTTGGACTGTTACGTGAAAAATGTAAATATATCATTTGGCAGGTGTCATGCATGGTCATTATTTGGCGAAAGTTTAAAAATCTTCGAGGAGATAAAAGACGACTTCAAAGATTTCATTGATCACAAAACGACCATAGATAAGAGTAAAGAAGCGTTTGAACTTTTCGACCAACATAAAGTGAACAAGGTTGTCTTTGACCTCACCAAATAAGTGAATTTCATATAATTCTTAGCATATGCAAGAGTAAAAAAAAAGAGAACACTTGGAGGTACAAATGTAATACATAAGTTTGAATAAATAATAATCCTCTTTGATCAATGGTTTCTTTGTACACTCTGATTCTTCAACGGTATCGATTTTGCAATCATGGAGAGCAAAAAAAAAAAAAAAAAAAAAAAAATAAAGTAAACCCAATTTCATGGGACGAAAGAAACTTCATGAAATTACGCCGGAAATAATGTCAAACTCCTTAAATTATTCTTCCAATGAGTCGAATATTCGAAACAACTATGAAAGCAACACCAGTCCCGGCGGAGGTATGTCACTAGGTTATAAT
Organism: Insectozyma sakaeoensis; assembly: GCA_030569255.1. Classification (NCBI taxonomy): domain Eukaryota; kingdom Fungi; phylum Ascomycota; class Pichiomycetes; order Serinales; family Debaryomycetaceae; genus Insectozyma; species Insectozyma sakaeoensis. The sequence continues at coordinate 18,014 of JAJMKJ010000064.1, read as the reverse complement.
CAACTTCCGTCGATACATCAACAAGTTCCGACACAACAACAAGACTTGGGTAATAAGAAATCAAGGATGAGAGTCAGTCGAGCCTGCGATAGATGTAGAACACACAAGATCAAGTGTACTGGTACCAATCCGTGTTCCACGTGTCAAAAACAAAAAAAAGAATGTTCATATTCATCATTGAGAGATGTGGTTGAGCCAGCGACGAAGAAGCAAAGGTATAATCCTCAGTTGCAAGTTGAACCGTTTGGGTTGCCACAAGTCAAAAGTAATGATTCCGCAGATTATATATCGCATTTAGAAAACCGAGTGCAATACTTGGAGAGTTTGTTGACTGAAAATTCAAACCATCTTTTCAAAACCCCAAGATCACAAGAACCAGAGAATGAGTTGATATTGAACATCATTTGGTCGTCGTCGTCAAAATGGAGGTTTTCAAGACGACACCAAAATTTGTTAATTGTTGAGTTATGTCGATCAATGTATGCTGATTTAAGTGAAGAACTGAAGAAATTAGTCACAATACCAAGAACGCAGTATTTCGGCTGGAATATGTCTGGTGTAAATTATATAAAGTCAGAGGATTTGCCAAACAAGCCCGATATCGATTATAACATGATCAATTCGCCTTTTCTAATCGATTTCTTTTTTAAAGAGATCAATCTGTTGTTTGCAATATTACACGAGCCAGTATTTCGAGAACAATACGACGCATATATGCAATTGAAGAAAGAACATGAATCAAATGGCAACGATTCTAAAACTCACCAAACAAAATTGTTCAGCGGAATATTGTATTTGGTATTTGCTTTGTCGATTAGATTTAGCGAGTTTCAAAAATCAAAAGGTCCTAATATTGAAATGCTTAAATTGGAGGAAACATTATTCAAGTACGGGTATAAAGTTGTTTCTATACTAAGTTTTGAATGGGAGTCATTTGAGTTGATTCAGAGTTGGTTATTAATTGCACTCTACTTGAGAGTCGCACATCGTCAAACTTCCTGCTCACATGCATTGCACCAAGCTATTGTGATGACAAAATCGATGGGCTTGGGATTTAATGAAGAAAATCCCAAGATTGCACTATCAACACCTTATGAACGATTGAAAGCCACCCGGATATTTTGGTGTGTATTTACTTTTGACAGAATTTTTGGTTTGCAAACGGGTAGGTACTGCGGGATTAGAGACGAAGATTACAGTAGGAAGTTCCCCGGGTGCGATTACTTTCAACAAGAAAATTTGAAAGATGATTGGTTGACGTTGCCTGCGTTAGGATTGATACAAATCGCAAAGATATCGAATTTTATCCATACGTTGCCAGATGATAATCCTCATTTGATCAAATATCAGCAGATAAATACCGAGTTGGTAAAATTGAATGATTGGTTTAATACTCAAGGTTTTAGGAATGACTTGTTGTACAAGGTTGACGAAGGTATAAGTTCATTGGTGAAATCACAAGTTAAACTACATTATTACGATTTAGTCATGTGTATTCACGGGAAAGTATTATTTAATTACATTGGTAAGAGAATCGCGAGTCATGGTTTAAAAATCGAACTAGTGTTAGACGCATGTCATGGTGTTATTGACGTTCTCGATAAAACCAACAAAGCAGGGCTATTTTATACACCGTGGTACTCTAACTTATTACTATTATTCAACATTGGTGTCAACTCAATTACGATAATAAGCGGTGGGGTTTATGTAGAGCAGTCAAGACAGATTCTTCGAAATTCATTGAGATTACTAAATATTTTGAAAAAGTCGCCCATCCGTAACTCAGAAAATAAATTGATATTTCGTGAGAGATTTAAAATGGTTAGAGAGTGTACTTGGGCACTAAAAATGGCAAACAAAATTCTATGTTTGAGATTGCAAGAGGACATAAACGTTTTGAACAATATTGGAATTGACCATGGCTCATCTGATGTGAACCGACAAACATTTTCTCAATTGGGAGTATTATCGAAAGAAGAAGGCGAGGAAGATGAACGAAGAAAAGATGAGTTTGACAGGATATTTCAAAGACAATTGCACAGAAACGATGAACAACAGCAGCTACTTCAACAACAACAACAACAACAACAACAATTTCCATTGGGAAATAGGGTTAATAAGTCACAGCTGATTGATAATGACACCCCACAATCAACACATTCATCAGAAAATTTGGCAAATAATCTAGAGCCGGTAGATGACTATAATTCAGCCGAAGTAGATAATTTATTGGGTAACATTCAATGGTTCGACAAGTGGATGGATTTTAACCATGATTATTTAGATATAGAATGATAATATACAAAGTTGCTAAACAAGGATGGTCTGATTGATTAACAATTGTCAAACATCCTTTTATGAATATTTGTGCATAAGGTTGTTACTAGCGCATATTTAAGCATTGGATTAAATTATAGCAATGTTACATTGGTTTTGATTTTTTTTTTATTTATTTATTTTTTCGTTCGTACATATGGGGTTGAAAACTATGTAAATTAAATTTCTACACTGTTGTTGATTCCAATTAAACCGTGGGGAGTTTGAGAAAAAAGCGTGCAAGGCTATAGCACATCTTAAACAATGTAGAATTTACGATAAGTCATACAAAAATAGGAACTAAAATATTTGGTATTGCTTCCAGTATTTGAGTCATGCCATTCGGAAGATGTTGATCAATGTGATTTCATCCCAATGGCGTCGAATATGATACAGCGCACAAATAAAGCACTGGATCTAGAATTTATTTTGATGATAAATAATAATTATTTCGGGTGTTGAAGTCTACTAAAAATGAATGCTAGTATGAAAAGAATATAATAAAGTGTGGCTTCCCCAGTTTTTATAAAAGTTTATCCTTAAGTATTGAGTTTATGGTTCAAACGTCACAGCTAGTAGCAATTTGTAAAAACTCGGGAATGACTTTGAATTGGATAGTCCAAAATTAGCTTATCTGCCATTAAATCCATTGTCACTACACTTGGAAGGGGGCAAATATTTAATTAAAAAGACGAATGAAAAAGAAAAAAAAGAACAATGGAAATTATTGTATAACCAGCCTTATCAAAATCATCAGACAATTGCATTACCCCATGGGAGTCAACTCAGTTGTAGATTTCTCCCATAAATACTTACATTGTATTATTCTCAAATATCCTGATCACTAGTATACATACTTTTGTATATAAAAACTACACTTCTAACCTTCTTATTAAGCTTTAAGTTTGTGTTAACTACTACTAGTAAGTACTTAGTTTTGTTGAACGTAAATTTACTTAGCCTTGGTCATGTGATTGATTTGTGGTTGATACCATTCCATTTTACACGACTACTTCAATTGAACAGCTAACTACAATCAAATTCAAATTTACACACACAGTGTTGTAAAAAGTTGATCATCTAACTTTTTGATTCTTTATTGCTCTTTTTGTGGGCGTCGTAGAAAAACATAAACTTGCTGCTCAATTTGGTTTTAGGCTGATTTCATTTGATGCTAGCAACTGGTTCGGTACACTCGACTGTACCTTAGTTGGAATCATGAGGAAATAATTTCTAGACTCGTTTAAATTTGCTACTGTTGCACCGAACTATTGCAACAAGGAATCGGCTGAACTGGTTCAAATTATTTTAAATTGGATACACTAAAAAATAATTTATTATTTTTCCGGATAAATTACGTAATCAGATTTTACCCCAAATGTTTGTTTCTTTCTTTTTATTTTTTTTACTTCTTATTTTTAAACCCAGTGGATTTAATGGACTCTCACCGACAAGTAACGAGTTGACCCGATCGCTCGCACATTAGTACACACGTATAGGTTTTCCTAACAATAATGAAATATAAAAATATTAAAACAATGCAATGGTGTATTTGCACCTTATCATGTAATAACTATTGACCTTAAGCATACAAGGATCAGCTTTGCATTCTAAAGTGTTAGTACTATACACTGATTCTTTCTCTAATTACATCTCCACTACCTTAAACCTTGTGTCATACTTCCGTAAATGTTTCTAAATCGTCGTTGAAGAGTATCTTGATATTGCTCACAAACGTTGCTTTCAATATTCGATTTTAATTTTTGATTATTTCTTTATTTCTTATTTTTATTTCATTTTATTTTATTTTATTTTATTTTATTTTATTATATTTTATGTTATTTAATTTTATTTTTACTATTATTTAATTTTTTTTTTTTTTTATTTTTTGTGGATTCTTCTTCACTGTTTTTTTCTTTCAAATTGCATCTAGCTTATTGTCTTTTTGTTTTTTCCTCCACTTTTCCCATCAGTTTGTTGTAAATAACCAATTGTTCAGTTCTTTTAAGTCTTTCCTGATAAATTTCATGTTTGGTTCCTTAACCAATTTCAAAATTTTATATCCGATACACTTGAAATTAAGAGTTTGGGGTTTGAAAATCTGGGCTATATGCTTGTAAGTCACGGGGTACCACAGACTCTGAGTTAGTTAGTGGAGACGGACGTCACAATAAAACGTTATTCCTTTTTGACTCAAGTTTACTAAAAAAAAACCAGCATAAATAACACAAAAATCCAAATATCGGAAAATCTATACCACCTGTTGCAGATAGCTAATTTTTTTTTCTTTTTTTTTTTATTATTTTCATTTTTATTTTAATTTTTTATTTTATTTTATTTATTCTCAAAAAAAAAAAAATCAAAAAAAAAAAAAAAAAATTAAAATAGAAAATTTAAATTTATAATTTTCTGGCACTCGGTTTTTTTTATCAATCTTCTAACACTCACTCCTTCTCAGTTTCTTTACCTTTACTTCATATTTAAATTATTAAAAACTCACTTTTTTTCACAAGTATCAATCACAGCCAATAGTAGTTGCTAATCATGCCTGTGAAAGAAAAGAAAAATAAAGAAGATAGGCCATACAAATGTACCTTTTGTGACAAGGCATTTCATAGATTAGAACACCAAACCAGACACATTAGAACACATACGGGTGAAAAGCCCCATGCTTGTACTTATCCCGGTTGTGTCAAACGATTTAGTCGTTCAGACGAATTAACAAGACATTTGAGAATACACAGTAACCCCACTTCAAGAAAGCGGAAAAATAAGTTGACTAAAGATGACCAGGAAATGATAGCTTCGAATCCTGTCTCGATACAAATGGCTCAAGGTCACCTACATCATCCAGGATTTATAGCCACAAGCACAGCTCCGTTACCGTTCACCATCGATCGAAATGGCAATCACGTCTATCATCATCCTTATCCTGTGTATTTGGTACCTCAGAACGGTAATTATGTACAACCCATCATTCAACAGCCTCAACCTCAACTTCAACCTCAACCTCAACCTCAACCTCAGCCCCAGCCCCAACCCCATCTACATCAGACCGCATCGTCTGTGGGTGCACAGGTTCTACATCAGCAGTTGCAACCACAAACTGTATCTGTTCCTCGTGAACCCCACTACCAACAACAAGGATCGGCTGTTTTTTCAATACCTTCTTCCCCTACTGCCTTACATCATTTTCAATCAAACTCGTTGTCGTCAACAAATTTATCTTCCAGTGGACAAACTCCGCCCGTTTTTTCAAGAACTGTATCATCCGATGCATTAAGGTTGCCACCATTATCAAATCAACTGTCAACAAACTCACCACCTTTAGCTACTCATAGACAACAACAGCATCAACAACAGCATCTTCATCAACAACAACAGCAACAACATTCACAACAGCATTCGCAACAACCAATTATTTCAAAGTCAGAGTCTACATCCAGCATATTGTCGGAAAATCAGCGTATTTTCAGCAACTCTAATAGTGCATTGCATTCGTTGGGCACTTCTCCCGATTCATCGTCGTCAGCAATGCATCCACCGTCGATTTCTAATACTTCGTTGTCGAGTTTAAATGAATATTTCCAACAAAAACAACAAAATGGTTCTAGATTGTTTAATGCAAGTTCGTCGTCCTTGAATTCGCTAAGCGGCAAAGTCCGATCCGTTTCTTCAACTAACTTGTCCGGACTACAGAGAATGACTCCATTAAAACCGCCAGTGTCCCAACAAACTAGCAGAATACCGAAGCAACATTCGTCTACATCTTTGAATTTGGAATTTTATCAACAGCAACAACATCAACAGTCACAGGGTCATGTTAATAAAAAGTCCCGTCCAAATTCTCCGACATTAAGTGCAACAACACCTTTCCATTTGTCTAACTCAACTAGGAAAAATATGAACGCTTCTAATTTTGTGATATCCCCAAATGAAACTCCTTTACAGACACCGATTCAGTCCCCACACTTACAACCTCAATCTTTGGAGACAAACTTCAAAGAAGCCGAAGAAAAATTACAAAGTATATCTACAACGGGTACCCAGTTACCTCCAATACGGTCGGTACTAAGCTTCACATCGTTAAAAGATTATCCCGATCCAAAACAGCTGAACAATGAGGAATTTAAGAAACCAATGAGTGTCAACACATTGTTAACATAATTATGTATGTATGTTGTGTCAACTGATAGTACACATAAATTCGGAATCACCTGCTTTGTTTCTGCATTTTTTTTTTTTTCTCGGACTGTTGAATTTCCACCTGTTCACCCCCACCTTTACTTTTCTCAACCCCAGACATAAATTGAAAAATTGTTCATTCTTACTTAATTTTATAGCAAGTTATAATTATGAGTACTATTAAATTGAATTCGGGCTATGATATGCCAATTGTTGGTTTTGGATGTTGGAAATTAGATGAATCAACTGCAACTGAACAAATTTATAATGCAATAAAGACCGGTTACAGATTGTTCGATGGTGCTGAAGACTATGGCAACGAAAAAGAAGTTGGTGCTGGTATCAACAGAGCTATCAAAGAGGGCATAGTTAAGCGTGAAGAATTGTTTGTTGTTTCAAAGTTATGGAACTCATACCACCACCCGAAAAACGTGGAGCTTGCTTTAAACAAAACTTTAGAGGATTTGCAATTGGACTATTTGGATTTATTTTTGATTCATTTCCCGATTGCGTTTAAATTCGTCCCAATCGAAGAAAAATATCCACCTGGATTTTATTGTGGAGATGGAAATAACTTCCATTATGAGGACGTACCGTTGTTAGATACATGGAAAGCTTTAGAAAAATTGGTTAAAGCAGGTAAAATCAGATCAATTGGAATCTCGAATTTCAATGGTGCATTGATTTATGATTTACTCCGAGGAGCTGAAATCAAGCCAAGTGTATTACAAATAGAACATCACCCTTATTTACAACAACCAAGATTGATTGAGTACGTCCAGAAACAAGGTATCGCAGTTACTGCGTATTCGTCGTTTGGTCCGCAATCATTTTTGGAATTAAAAATGAAAAAGGCATTGGATACACCAACTTTGTTTGAGCATGACGTAATTAAGAAGTTGTCGAGGAAACACAACAAGTCGTCAGCTCAAATTTTATTAAGGTGGGCTACACAGAGAAATATTGCTGTTATACCAAAATCGAATAACCCAGATCGTTTAAAGCAAAATTTGCACGTTTTGGACTTTGATTTGTCAAAAGAGGATTTAGAGCAAATTTCAAAGTTGGACATTAATTTGAGATTCAACGACCCCTGGGATTGGGATAAGATTCCAATTTTTGTTTAGATTATATAGCATCTAATACAGCTTGTCTACCCAAAGATAATAATTTTAACCTACTTACAAAATCGTCTCGCTCTAAATATGCACCGCATAATCTTCTCTTACCTGTGAATTCTGATCTTGAATGGAAAACTCTCCAGTTATCAAAAATCAAGCATTGGCCCGGTTTCAATTGATACCAAAACTCATTTGAATCATCGCTGATAATCTTGCACCAATCTTGTAGTGCCTTGTAAAATTTGGGCACATCGTTAGGATCTTGCCAAGCGTCCATGGTCGACCGATCGGACTGATTCCATCTAACTTGATATAACTCTCCATTCAAATCGTGTTTAAAAATTGGATCTGGTATGGCTGGTTGAATACACACTTTTTCTTCGCCTGCAGAGTGAGCTGGTATTGGAATTTTACTCAAGATTTCAAAGCTTTCTGGGTGCTTCGATTTCAAAATTTGTGCACACTTGAATGCATCCACCAAAGATGTTGTACCACCTTCCCCATCATGATATAGCAAATGAAACAACTGTAAACCTGGAGAGTTTGTCCAATATGTACCATCGGTATGACTGGAAATGTCAAAATTTGTGTAGGCGGTGTCATTTTTTGACAAATCCGATGTGAAGTCCCAAAATCCTCCATAATGAGTCGGGCGTATGTAGTTCAATTTCTCGCATAATTTTTCGGTATCTTCTGGTGTCACTGGTACGTTATTAATCAAACAAAAACCAAATTTCCAAATTTTTTCACTCCATTCTTGAATTGCACTTTCGTCATCATCTGTCGATGCCATAACTTTATTAAAATCAACTTGTGGTAAATTATCCTTAATATCCTTGACCTGCCATAATGTTCTAGACAAAATATTTTGTGGATCGCTTAATTTCTTGCTTACGGGAATCAATCGTGGATTATATGAATGAACGTATAACCAATCAAAATCATACTGAGATTGATGCTCTTCTTGATCCCATGTAACGTGAACCGAGTTATCCACTATTTTTGCTGACAATGGTTTAATGGCTAAATTAATCAATGACGAATTCAATAAACGTTGTTTTGTAATTGAATAATAGCAATGGGGACAATGACAATTATCTCGTAACCAAATGTTGTGATATTTAGAAACTTGACCATCCTTCCATTTGATCTCGACCTCGCTGCTGTTGAAAGATACTGAGACAACAGACATATTCGTAAATCGTTGATAGAGGAAAAGGAAGCAAAAAAAAAAAAAAAACTACCACTTAAAACAGCTAAATATTTAAATCGTCAGCTTTTTTAATTATCTCCTCAAGTGGCTTTTTAGTGCATTTGACTACTACAATGAATCACATCGAAAGATTAATTTCTTTCGATCAAAGAAGATTTATTTACCTACTTGACCTTTAGTTTTGTAATCAAAAGGTGCCAAATCTTGATAATACCTGTTAAATGGGTTTGTTTAAGTTTGTTGATAATTGCAAAAAATATTTAGTTGTGCAATTTAACACTACCCTTCTTTTATTTTTCGGATGTTATCAAAGGATAACCATCACACTCAAACACAAACATATCACATTTATCACCATTAGATTATCATTAGTTAAATGGAAATTGAGTATCCAAGCAATTGAATATTTTGATTCATTATTTCCCAGTATTCATATCCTAAAACTTATCAGCTAAGGTTTTTTCCTACTTGAAATGATTGCTTCGGAGAGAACACAACATTCAAGATCATCATCTACTTCGTCACTTAGACCAGAATTTGTCTCGAATCATTCCAACTCATCTTTGAGCAACACTTTAGTTAGTAACCATGAAAATTGGGTTCAAATGGACGGATTGAGCAAGTCTTTATACAACAATGACGAAATTCCTTTAAATGATACAATAAAGAACTTGAAGATTAAGTCTATTCATGATACTTTATGCAAATATAAACAAGAAAAAGATTTAAAGTTGTTGATCAACTTAGCTAGATCAACTGATGGATTGATCAACAATGACATAAGATGCATTATTTGGCCAATTTTGCTAAATATTGCTAAGGCAGAATTTGAAAAGGAAACTAGTTTATTAGCAAGTAACACGAATATGGATTTTCTTGAAAACTTGGATAACATTGACTTACCAACTCATAAGGATGAAGAGCAAGTCAAAATTGACGTTCAAAGGTCATTCACTATGTTAAATCATATACAGGGGTTGAAAACATCATCGTCTTATTCGACCATTATGAGTATATCCGACGTCAAATTTATTAAGAACAAATTGACAAATTTGATCATAAAGTTGTTGAGGAAATATCCAAGTTTGAATTATTATCAAGGATTTCATGATGTTGCTAGTATTGTATTATTAGTATGCTATAATTGTGAAACTAATGAGTTTAACGAAGATTTAGCTTTTAAAATTTTGGAAAAATTAGCTTTGTATCATCTTCGAGATTTCATGCTAACTGATATAACACTAACAATCAATCATTTAAGACTAATACCTACATTGTTGCAGAATTTGGATCTCGATTTGTTCACTTTGATCCAACACAATTCAAACTCATTTCTTCAATCAAATGGACAATATTATGACTACAAGTTTTTCCAGGGTATATCTTCAATCATAACGATGTTTTCGCACGATTTGAATAATGTATCACATGTTTTAATAGTTTGGGATTTTTTCATGAGCTATGGATCCATTATTGTGAATGTATACCTTTACGTTGCTAGTCTACTCGAGTTGAAACCAAAGATATGGCACGACTTGGGAGGCGTTGATGATCTTGATAGTATTGATCTGGCATTATTACACACTACAATTTCTCCTACAAATCTATTTGAAAACTTGTCTGATACGACACTAATCAAAATCTTGAATCGCACAAAAGGTTTACTTGAATCTCATCCTATCTCAGACTTAAAAAACAGCGATTCAACTTGGTCCAAATGGTTTGCTGAATACAACGATTGGTCAGTTCTACTAACAACTTCTTGCTTGAATCAGCCTTCTATTCAGGATATTAATCTTCAAGATGTGGTTTTGAAACAAGATAGCCAAGTAACAAGGCAAATAATAGATGAAACTCAATTCGAGCAACAAGTATATTCGCTGGAGGAAGAATTGGAAAACTCGATACTGTCTTTGGATGAACCAAATTCATTATCTTCGTCATTGAGTTTGAACAGCTCACTAACGTCGTCATCAATACACCGAATAACATCAAATTTGATATTCAAAAAAATTTTTAATAATCAAGATTCAAAACAAAATTCAAACGTACCGACACATTACACTCACAATAATCACAAATGGGTTATAAGTACAAATTTCTACAAGATAAGTTTTACTATTGGTGTTATTGGATTTTTATTGCATTTGTTGATCAAAGATGAATTGCAATCCTTTTTGAATACAAGCTTATTCGAGGACTTATCTAGAAATACATCTGTAGCTGTACATAATATTTTGGATTTTGTTAGGACTGGTTGTAATTGGAAAAATTTTTCTATAGTTGGAGGAGTTGGTTTAGGTCATTTGAAAGATAACATTTACGGCATTAAATAAATAGGTAGCAAGTATACGACTGATAAACTTTTTTATATAATTTGGTTGTTAATCTCTCCATCACAAAGTTTTGAAGGAATATAAAGAATTTTTCGTCAACCGTGCTTTTGACACGTGAATAAGTGGGTAAAGTGAAGTTTATTAATTTCCTGTAGGGTGAGGCTGTGGGGCTAGAGAATCATGCAACGATGTAAAAAAAGTATCATTCGCCAATTGAGTTGTAAACAAATAACCCGTCTACATAATACGACGCTAATTCAAGATTTTGGTTCGATGGTTATGTCTATTTAGCTTGTAACACTCAAAAAAGTGCAATCACAACGTTGAGAACGTACTTGAAATTGTCTTTCTAACCGATATTACACGTATATTGCTATAATCCACTAATCAATCAAAGTCTATCTCATAAATTAATACAGTGTCAGTATAAGTTCCGTGGCCCCAGCCTCTATAACCATTGGAACTAACCATAAATCTTCCGGTTTCATCAACATACAACTGTGAGAGCATTCCACCATGATGTCCGGGTATTAACAAGAACGGCGTTGCCTGTTTTTTCGAGTTTACCGTGCTATTTGTTAGTTCGTCGTATAATTTCAAATTGTACAATCTTATGTTATCGTTCGAGCCACACAACAAGAAATTATCATTCGGCATGGTTGATAACGCACTGACAGGACCACTTAGTTTTGGGAATTGTAGCAATTTTGAAACGTTGGGGATGTTTCTCGTTTGACTCTTTATTGGATTCTTGATTGAAATTTCCTCAACTGTACCATTTCGACGACCTGCATAAATAAACTCACCATTATTTGACCAAGTAGAGGACATACACCAAGGTGGGGTATTTTCAGATAAACCTAGCTTTACCACTGGCTTGTCAACCCTTGCATCCCAGATACTTATTGTGCCATCGATGCTTGACGACATGAAAATGTTCTCGTTCGCATATGTTTTTGATTGTACGCCATTACTATTCTTCGACAGCTCTTTTTCCTGATCTTTTCTCATTTCAACATCACCATCTTCATCCTTATGATCTTCGTCGCCAAATAATGAGTCAATGTCATCTTCGTTTTCGTCCTCAAAATTTGTCGATATTGATAAGTCAGTTAAGCCATCAGGTCGGTACTGAATATTTGATATTTGCCCTGAAGAACCAGAGTAATTTGTTATGATTTGACCTGTATTTAAGTCCCATAACTTTATTGTTTTATCCCAAGAACCAGATAAAAATTTATCTTGTGGCTGGTTTAGTTTCAACACAGAAATCGTATCTTTATGACCATTAGGGTTCTGAGCACCTTTGGGATTGAAATAATGGTGAATTGTACCTTCGTTGTGTCTCATAGTATACAAGGAAATTCCTCCACTTAATAATCCAGAAAGGCACCAGTACCCATTTTTTTCAACATCTAGAGCGTAAACTGGATTAGTCTTTGGCTCATAACTGACTGACCCGGTCGAGAAATCAGAATCTTTTAATTTCGGATTCGACTTCATCATTTGTTGTCGGGTCAAGGGTTGCTCGTTTTCCCAGTAAGAACATATTACACCAGCGTTTGTAATTGAATCAGCTAGATTATGCTTTTGTGCCATTGTTAAAGGAGACTTACCTTGAATTGAAGAGATGAAGTCATACTTACGTATAAATCCATCTTCCCCACCTGTCAATATCCACTTGGGGCCTTGAGTAAACGCTAGTACATGACACTGAGACGAGTAAGGTATTGCAACATGAGGTATAATATCAAATTCGGTAGCTTTCTTAGCTCGATTAATAATTTGCTGACGGAATGATAGTTTGGAGACATCCTCTTCCTTTTCTTCGGGCTCCTCTTGTTGTTGTTGTTTTTCTTGCTCGTCCTTAAGATCTTCCTGCAACTCCTTTGATTCAGGTTTTTCCTTTGAATGCAGTTCATCTTCACCCACATTTTCATTATCATCAGCTTCATGAATATCGAGTTTTTCCTGTTCTTCAGACCCATTTTTTATCGTAATTTCATTGCTTGTGTTTTTATCGTGATCTTCATTTGACTTCTGATTTTCGGTAGTGGCTTTCTGTTCAGTCGTTGTTTTCGTATCGTTTTCTTTCTCTTCACTTTGGTTATCATTATTATTATCATTAGCTTGATCTCGCCCGTCTTCTTCTTCTTCTTCTTCTCCTTCTCCATCTTCTTCGTCTTCTTCGTCTTCGTCGTCGTCTTCGTCGCCATCGTCGTCTTCTTCTTCATCCTCGTCGCCACCACCATCTTCTTCTTCTTCTTCTTCTTCATCATCCTCTTCATCCTCTTCTTCATCTTCTGCTCCTTCCATCTCTTCATCATGATCTTGTTTGTGCTCTTCATCACCCTCATGTTGTTCTTGATGTATCTCGTGTTGGTCTTCATCCATTGAATAATCCCCTACGTGTTGTTGCTCGTCGTCATCTTCTTCCTCTATATCTTCTTCTACGTTAAATATGTCATCTTGCTCAATTGAAGCCATTTATAATTTTATTTGATCAATCTTGATTTAATAATTTTTCAACCACCACAACAGAAAATGCTACCAATTATGCACTGGTAGAAACAAAGAGATATAGACATATAAAAATTCAATTGTGTTTATTAAATCTATTAATTGAATTATTCGTAGATCCAACCGAACAAAGCTGGTTTATATTCAACCAATTCTTCTTTTTTGAACCACAAGTTGATTTCTTTGTTGGCAGATTCAACAGAGTCTGAACCGTGACAAACGTTTCTACCCATGTCAACAGCGAAATCACCTCTGATGGTACCTGGAGCAGATTGCAATGGGTTAGTAGCACCTAAAATAGCTCTACCTTGTTTAACAACATCTTTACCTTCCCAGACAGTAGCCAAAACTGGACCTGACAACATGTATGATAATAATGATGGGAAGAATGGTTTTGATTGCAAATCTTCATAGTGGGTTCTTAATAAGGATTCGGTTGGTTGAACCAATTTGATACCAACCAATTTGTAGCCTCTGTTTTCGAATCTACCCAAGATTGAGGCAATTAAACCTCTTTGAACACCGTCTGGTTTGATAGCAATAAAAGTTCTTTCGTCTGACATTTTCGATTACTTTACAATGGAATTGGAATTGATAATAGGAAAAGAAAAGAAAATTTTTCAATTGGAGTCCAATTTTGCATTTTCTGAACAAATGAAAAATTTGTGAGCATTGATTTGTTTCAAGTTGCACGACACCCCTTGAAAACTGTTAGTTTTCTCAGTTCTCACGTCTGTTCAGGTTTTTGGTAACCACCACATTAACAGATGACTATGCATTAACTTTACAAGTGTGTGCACTACCCCCATTCTCGAATCGTCTAACTAATTTACTTTAATACTTCAACAGTAAGCAGCATACTGGATGCCCAACTTGTTCAACAGTCGTGGGACTACTCACTAGCATTTAATCGCGAATATGGTAATTTGTTCGCTTATATGATCCAATAGAAGAAATTACCATTTTTTTTTTTGACTAGCAGATTGGTTGAATCTATAAAACAATCGATTTACGTGGTTGGTTGAGCAGTATTTCGACAAATGGGAGCAGTAATATCTTTGCATGGCCGCAACAATTAATTTTGAACCATTACTGCAATACTGTAGTACATCCTTACATCAAATCGACTAGATGATAAACTTGTTGAAATATATTTGAAGTTTCAACAGGTGAGAAGCATACTTTGACTCCTAAAGAATATGAAGGACCCTTGAACCACACGTTAATTGCCCTGTATTATAAAAAACTGAAAAAACAGATGAATTTCATGGCTTTAAGACACCGACAATCAGACATTAATATTCTTCTCGGAGAGAAGAATCCTGCTATGTTTGAAATACCCAATTTGGGCAACTGGTTGAGCTGAAATTTCAAAAAAGGCCGTGCCTTTTTTATGCATCCCTACCGCAATAATTAATTCGTTGAACCATTACTGCAATACTGTAGTACACCCTTACATCAAATCTACTAGATAATCAACTAGTTCAAATATATTTGAAGTTTAAACTAATGCTAAACATACTGCGGCTCCTAAAGAATATGAAGTGCCCTCGATACACATGTTAATCGCCCTGCATTATAAAAATATGGAAAAACAAATGAATTTCATGGCTTTAAGACACCGGAAATCAGACATTAATATTCTTCTCTGAGAGAAGAATCCTGCTATGTTTGAAATACCCAATTTGAGCCACTGGTTGAGCTGTTGTTTCAAAAAAGGCCGTGCTTTTTTCATGCATCCCTACCGCAATAATTAATTCGAACCATTCCCTCGTGTGTTTAGCGCATTATAGGTGCAATTCTAAGAAATGGAAGTGATGTTTATTCGTACCTGCTGTCTTTTTAGATGTAGTCAAGTGTATGGTATAACTAAGCAAGTCAATCTTATCCCATGACGGACGCGTTGCTTGCTCGTTATTATGTTATTTAAATAAACAATGATTATGGTTGTTTTAACTATGGTGACAACATGTTTTTATAGGTAAGAATTCATCCTGAGCGAAAACTATACTATAGAGAACATAGTATACTCAATTAACTAGTGTGTGGGGACCTAATGGCTTGTTTTCGTGTGTGGAAAGTGTTCACTCTTGATATTTTTTTATACTTTTTTTCACACCATTTCAGCACGTACCTTTACGTTGTTACTTCCTTGTGTGAGTCGTTGATTTGAATTTGAAATGACCTCGTCCACATTCATAAGGGCATCATAGGTTTCGTTGATGAAGGTTTGAATCTTCTCGATAACCAATCCCCAATGTTCATTATGCTCTTGATATAGTGTATGTCAAGATCATATGGCAATAATATGTCCAACCATCTTGCTAATTTCGCAATCATTTTGTTACGTGATAAGGTGCCGTCTCTACGATATCTCCACGGATAATGCCTAAGTGGGGTTATCGAGTACCGTAACGGCGGGTTGGAGTAGCGGATATTACACATATCTTATTATTACTTTCATTTATATTAATTTATATATAAATTATTTAATAATAAACAAAATGAATTATGATAAGTTAAATAAAGGATAAACAAGATATAAACAAGATATAAAAAAGGTGGAGGGGGGTAAAGAAGGGGTGGGAATATAAAAAGGAATAGAAGTAGAGAAGGAGATAAGAGAATAGAAGGATAAAAGTAAGGGAAAATATAGGCTGACTGTCTATACCTGATAATAGATATTAAATTACCCATATTTATGTTCCTCTGTCATTATATTAATAATATTAATAAAGAATTATAATAAAATAATTTGGTAAGCATTTATATTTGTATATAACTCTCGCTAAATTAGAATGACGGGGAAATCATTTAACATTTCATCACTAAAGTAAAGCGTACATTAGTCTGAATTACGAAAAATGTGACTCGAACGCGAACCAACATACTACCATGTTAAATATTGCACGTAAGCGCAGATGCTGATACATCTCTTGTGCATTACGCAGAATAAATTCATTGACCTCAAGGAGAGAATTGGTTTAATGGCAGAATATGATACACATTACTATACCCGTTCGACAATGCCCTGGTGTACCAACATCAATTTTAGACCTACGTTGCAATAAATTTGATTTACATTCATCTATAAACGGTGTGAATCATATGATAATCCAACACAAGAGCCCCCACTCCAATGCAGCTTTAACTTTAAATGTTACTCTCGTGCTGCATATCTTGAAAGTTCATAATGGAAACAGGATTCGAAAAACATGCAACAAAAATAACACTTGACCCAATTCTTGCAGCCATCTCTCTTTGATCACTGACCTATTGTAATTTAAACTTGAAAGATTCTTCTATTTTCTTCCAGTTGACACATATAAGCCTTGGAATAGAATATACTTTTTGTAGAGTAAGATGTACATGATAGTAAATTGTATCAACATTGTCATTACCATTACCATTTTCATTGTCATTACCATTGCCATTTTTCAAAAACATCACCATTGGGATTGTCATTGGTCATTTGCCATTGCCATTGCCATTTACCATCTACCATTTTTCATTTACTATTTTTCATTCAGCATCTTTCATTAAACATGCACCATGATTCATTCCATCTTTCATTTTCATCTTTCATTTTTCATTTTCATCTTTCATTTTTCATTTTCATCTTTCATTTTTCATTTGCTATTTTTCATTCAACATCTTTCATCTAGCATGGTTCATTCAACATCTACTATTTCTCATTGAACATCTTTCATCTAGCATGGTTCATTCAACATCTACTATTTTTCATTTGCCACTTTTCATTTTTAATTGAACATTCTTCTTTCACCATCTACCATCTTTTAACTTTCATTTACCATTTTTCAATTATTCAACAACTTTCATCTTTCATTAAACAACTTCATCTTTCATTTTTCATTCAACATCATGCATTTTTCATTCAACATATAACATTTTTCATCCAACATCTTGTTTCATTCAACATCTTTCATTTTGCATTCAACATCTCTCATCTTTGATTCACCAACTTTCATTTTTGCATTCAACATCTCTCATTTTTCATTTTTCATTCAACATCTTTCATTTTGCATTCAACATCTTGTATTTTTCATTCAACAACTTCCATTTTGCATTCAACATCTTGTATTTTTCATTCAACATCTCTCATCTTTGATTCACCAACTTTCCTTTTTCATTCAACATCTTGTATTTTTCATTCAACATCTTTCACTTTGCATTCAACATTTTGTATTTTTCATTCACCAACTTCATCTTTCATTTTTCATTCAACATCTCTCATTTTTCATTCAACATCTTGTATTTTTCATTCAACATCTCTCATTTTGCATTCAACACTTTGTATTTTTC
>JAJMKJ010000063.1:0-49050 GCA_030569255.1 Insectozyma sakaeoensis | reverse complement strand
AAGAAAAAGAAGAGTAAGAATAATGATCCGATGTCGGATTATAAAACAGTGTTTGAATATATAAATATATTCTTATATTAATACTATATGAAGTATATTAAGTTAACCCTAACGAGAATCGAACTCGTATACCCACTATGAAGAAGTGGTATCATACCATTAGATCATAGGATCTATAATACTTAATAACAACATAATTATGATTAAAGATAATAAATAATTATATGTCTTATATAGGAGTTGAACCTATAACCTTTCGATTACAAAACGAACGCTCTACCAATTGAGCTAATAGGACGAGGGTAACTACTGAGACTTGAACTCAGATAAACCGTGCCACATACGGCTATTCTACCGTTGAATTATAGCTACCATATAAGTGAGATAGGACTGAATCGAACAGTCGCAGCCTAAGGCATTATAGCTACAATATAACTCTAATTACCAACATTAGAACTATCCCAATATATTATGACTGGTGGGACTTGAACCCACACGACTAATGTCTATACAGCTTAAATGTATTATGTCTACCATTTCCATCACAGTCACGTTAAGTTACCTATTAATATAGGTTATTATTATTAATAATAATGAATAATGAATATATATATTTATACTAATGCTATAGCATCAATAGCATAAATTCATGCAGGTACTGCAATAGCAGCACCGAATAAGATTGGTAAGAAGATCATTCAACATAGATTAATTAATTTATCATATCTAACTCTTGGTAATGTAGCACGAACTCAAATATAAGTAAATGCAAAGATATTAGCTTTTAAACCTAAAACAATACCAGTACCACCACCAAAGAATAAGATAGCAGTTAAAGTACTAAGGAATAAAATAGAAGCATATTCAGATAAGAAGAATAAAACAAAGATACTACTACTATATTCAGTCATATGTCCAGATACAAGCTCAGACTCAGCTTCAACATTATCAAATGGAGGTCTAGCACATTCTGCTACACAACCAATATAAAACATTATAGCTAATGGTAATAAAGGGATACCATATCATATAGCTTCTTGTAAATAAACATATTTAGATAAATTCATAGTACCGGCTAATAAGATAGCTAATAATACAATAGTAGTTAAAACTAATTCATAACTAATTAATTGAGCAGTAGAACGAATAGAACCTAATAGAGAATATTTACTATTAGCAGATCAACCAGCAAGTAGAGTACCGAATACTCCAACACTACTAATAGCTAATGTTAATATAAAACCATAATTACTATCATAGATAGTAACACCAGGAGCAAAAGGGATAACTGATCAACATAATAAAGCAGAGATTAATGAGATAACAGGACTAATAAATAGTATTAATTTATCAGCATGAGTTGGAACAATAATTTCTTTAAGTAGAAGTTTAGCGGCATCAGCAATAGCCATAAGAACACCATAGTAACCTACAGCATTAGGACCTACCCTACGTTGCATATAACCTAATGTTTTACGTTCAGCTACTGTAAGGAATGCTACAGCTAATAAAACACTAACAAACATTAATAATAATTCTAAGAAGTTTAACATTATCTAGTAATTGCAATAGCCCCTATAACTGATAAAACTAATATTATACCTAATAATAATAATATTAAAGCATATTCACTATAAAATAAAGTACCTACAATATCTAATTCATTATATGCTGTATATACATTCTCAATAGGTGCATAAGTATCAAAACTTATATCTAATGGAAGTAATAAAACTAATAATAAGAATATGATTAAAGGACTCATTCCACCAACTGGTGTATATTCAATATTTAATAATGATAATATAAATAAGAATAATATAGCAATAGCACCTACATATACTAAGATATATAATATACCCATCAGTACATAACCAGATGAGTATAATGAGATTGCTACACTAAGAAATAGACAGATAAGAGCTAATATACTTTGTACAGGTGATAATAAACCTATAGCAAGTACACTAGCAATACCACTAATTAAAGACATAATTTAAATGTAAAATAATAATGATAGAAATAAGTTAACAATCATTAACAAAGTCTATACATACAAGCGTCATAACTTAGAATCGAACTAAGATAAATACATTAACAGTGTACGGCTCTACCGTTGAGCTATTATGACTTATATAATTATATATTATTATTGAGGTAATTGTAGTACACTTAATTTAAGTACTATTATAGTACTTGTATATTAGTATTATAATCTAAAGAATTATAATCCCATTAGAAGGATTGATACTAATACATTATTATCTTTAATGTTTGTTAAATAAAAACTATTGACTTAGTATTTGATATGCTGTCAATACTTATTGCGACTAGACTTAGCTTATAACAATTTATCTGATCCTTTATAAAAAGTACTATTAAATTAAGATTATTCTTTAATAAAAGAGATAAAATAGATAATAATAAATAGTTATCACCATTGGTCTAGGTTACATAATCCTCTCGTACACATGTAACTTAGTTTTTATTATAAAGCAATAGATGATAGAAACATTACTGGCTCACGCCGTAATTAACCCATCTCAAGTAGCTCCTTAAATGACGAACAGTCATACCCTTTATAGTTGCTGCGACCATAAGGATGAGCCTAGACGACCAATGAATGTTATCATTAGTCTCTTTATACTAATTTCTATAATTTTCATTATAGTTCAGACTATGTCTTAGATAGTATTAATACTATCTTGGAGCGCTCGTGGAAAGCTTATTGTTATACTACTCACTTTCTAGTCGTTGAACGTTTACATTACTTACTTATATAAATAAGATGTATATAATGTACTTCGCTGCAAGTTATCATAGATATAATCCTTAGACGTTCTTGCAATTCACTCCATTTAACCTCAACCTTGTCTAATTTAATCGAGGTGGCAAACACCGCTGACGATATCAACTCTCTAGCGGTATTACCCTGTTATCCCTAACGTAACTTTGATTCGCTATCGACATACTTTGCTACAGTTATTGTCTGTTCACTATACACTACTTACGTACTAAAGCTACCTGTTAGTAACTTTATCATAACACAGTTAAGTTATTATCCTTATCCTTTCATATCTATTAATTATCTTAAATTAAATAATTATCTATATAGATTATGATTTACTAATTACCATTTAGTATTACTGTATCTATTCAATCTATTATATAAGAGAAACTCTTACAATTTACAACCTGGTCATATAGACACATCAGTTATTCTTTGTGATGTCGACGCCCCATCGAAACTAACCAAGTTACCTTGTTCCTAATATTAAGGTTAGCTATTGAATTATTCTATTAAATCAAATAAATGTATATTTATAAGTATAATTAAATAGCAGGGCAACTCTATAGTAAAGCTGTATAGGGTCTTCTCGTCAATCTATTGCTATACAGTATCTTCACTGCAATTACTATTTCACTGAGAACCATATGGATACATCTATAGCATCGTGTACTCATTCATGCAGGACGCCAATTAAACGTCTAGGAATTTCGCTACCTTCGGATCCTCATGATAAGACCGCCGTTGACTAAAGCATTATTTATTATCTCTCTAGCACTGGGCAGGTAGCACCTATTATACTGTTCTTCACAGAATTGCAATAGGCTATGTTTTTGGTAAACAGTCGCACTATATTAAAGGAGTTATATCCTTATTGCCGAGTTCATTCATATGGCTTATCTCATACTCTTTTTATCTTATCTTATATAAGATATAGATATATATACCAGTGTCGGTTTACAGTACGGTTAATCTAATTTCTAGTCATTTTACTCATCTGTTAATTATTTTCATAATCAACATTAGAGACCGTTAATTTATTTTAAAACCTTATATATTAAGAGGAAAGGCTTAACCTTTCTAACGTTACTCAAGTCAGCATATTCTTTGTTATTATAATTATAACATGATCTGTTACTATACTTATTATCTATATAAGTATCTACTGTTCAGTCAAGTGCTTAGGCCTGTATATCTACACCTATTATCCGGAGTGGCCCACCCACCTATTGGTGGGTGGGCAGTATCTGTTGATGCGTTGTTACACGTTCTTTAGCAGATGATTACTATCATATCCACTGATCAACTGTCTTATGAGATAACGTAATAAATTACTATAGGTTTAATACCACTTAGCATACTTGTTTAGGACTTACACATAGTAGTCTAGGTTATTCCCTTCTCATCTAGGTACCTTATCGCACCTAGATTGACTAATTAGTATTTACATAACAACTAGTTCAGATGTTAGATCCGTATGATAAGCTATAATAGCTCCCATAGATGAAGAAATCATTTTTCAAATCTAGTGATTTACCTAGTGATGTTTACTAATTGCTATACTGAGATATATTTCACAGATAACCAGCTATCTGTATATGAGAGTAGCCTTTCACATCGATACATTACTCTTCAGAAGGTATTGCAACACCCACCTGTTAGGTCTATAATTATTGTAAGATAATACAACTATATAACCTGGCAATGTATAGATCATATACTTTCGGGTCTATCTCTATTAACTTTAAATCTTATTAGATTTAGTTTATTACTTCGCTAATAAAAATAACTCACTGACCCATTATACAAGAGGTACGCTATACTATAGCTGCTCTTTAACTATGTATTTCTATATTCACTTTAATATAATATATTTTAACAATTTTCTTAAATTAATAATTATTATGTTAATATTTTATTAATTAAATTATATTTATATGCTTTTCCCTCACGGTACTTGATACTTACGATTAATTTATAGTATTAGTAGTAGCACTACTTTATTCATATCACATGATATTACTTTAATACTTATATCTTTTTCCTCACCGGTACTTAGATAGTCCCTTTTGGTTTCTTAGAATATCTTACTAAGATGTTTCAATTCAGATACTTCCTATTTAATTCACTATTTATAGTTTAGATTGGTTATATATTTTAACCTTCTTCTTTGTCTAGGTTTAATCGTAATATTAGCTTTCATACAATAGTTATTATAACTAAGTGTATCTTTTCAATTACCTCTCCTTAAGAGATCTTATTCTGCATCTTTTTTTCTTTTATAAGACCTTACTCATTTAATATTTTGTATATTAATTATTTAATTAAATATTACTTTTTATATTCCGACGTATGTTATTGTTATTTATAACATAAATATATATTTAATCATATTATCATTGATATAATCATTACTATAAATTATAGTATAATTGTTTATCTATTTCATTGATTCATTAGAATAAGTAAAGAGAAGAAAGAAATAAAAATATCTTCATTCATTTATTTATTTATTTATTTATTAATTTATTTATATATTAATTTATTCATTCATTGATTCATTAATGAATTCATTAATTTATTATATATATTCATTATATATTATATATATGAATTATTAATTCTAAATATACAATGAATCTAAATATTAGATTTATATTAATTAATTAATTTAAATTATTATTACATATTAATATTATAACATATCAATAAATTATATAGTTAACATATAAATAATATTGTATTAAATAGTAATATAACAATAGTATATATAGAAAGATAATTATAATTAAGTATAATCTAAATATAAGATAGAGTAAGAGAATAAACTCTATCATATGGATAATATGAATAACATTATTAATAGTAGTATAGATCATTTTATTAGTAATATATAAGATAATATGATAGAATATAAATAATTAAGAGATTAGAATCTTTAATCAATAACTCTAGATAGATAATCCGACAGTAATAGTAAAATTAGCAATCTTTTATAAGATATCATTGGAATCTTTTATAAGATATCATTGGAATCTTTTATAAGATTAGTATTACATTACTTTAATAATAATATTAGATATCGAATAATAATCAATGACTATTCACTCCAGTGAATGGAGTGCCGAGTGGCACTATAAATAGATAATCCGACAGGAGTAGTAGATAAATATTACTAACAATAATAAATATATTAGAAATAGAACTATTATCAGACAACTAATTAATAGCCCCTCCCTTCGGGAGATAAGCGCTGAATAGCCCCTCCCGGGGCGAGATAAGCGCCAGCGCTATAGTATTTAAGTTATATATATATAATTCTATCATAAATACTTATATAAGTAACTTTACTAATTAAAGTAGACTAAGATATATAATAATAATATAAGATTAGATACATTATATATAATAATAAAGTATAGTTAATAATAACATATCCGACATCTATAACATATAGATTTTATATAGGAATACTATATAACATATTAGAGATATAAATATAATTCATACTAATAATAATAAGTTAATATATAATTCTATTATTCAGAATATATTTATTACCTCATAGTAATAATATTATAATTGATACTTTACAATATTTAATATAGAAGATATATAAATATATCAGGATAGCGCGGGATTATTAATTATAATATAAGATTAGATAATTTTATATAGTGTAATGATAATATAATTTATACTATACTTTATAATGATCAATAGTATAAGATGATATTGGTCAGGTTATATAGAACTATATCATTAATATAAGATATAATATATAAGATATAAATATAAGATATAATATATATATAATAGAACATTAAATAGATAATACATACAATAATATAATGTTCAATACAGTGTAGTTAAGTATATTATACAGTATAATAATAAGATAATACTATTATAAATTAATGAAGTTATAAAAATAACTACACTATTATAAATAATGGTGCAGCCCCAGGGGCTAATACCTCACAAGGTATTGAGTTATTATATATAACTATTATATAATAATAATCAAGCCAGGGGGCTACACTGGAGCCCCCTGGAAGGGGGCTATTATAAAAGAATTAAGATTTAGATTGTTGATTCTATCCTTAGAAGAGATATAATAATAACTCCATTCATTAAGGTTCATATATCAGAATAATTAATTATGATATAAGATATTATTGGAATCTTTAATAAGATATCATAGTAATCTTTAATAAGATTAGATAATTTTCTATAGTGTACATAATGATAATATAATTTAAATATATTATACAATATATAATACTATACTTAATAATGATCAATAGTATAAGATGATATTAGTCAGGTTATATATATATAACTCTACACTTAGAAAAGTGTATTAATATAATGCAGTGTATTAATATAATGCAGTGTATTAATATAATGCAGTGTATTAATATAATGTAAGAGATATAGAAGTAATAATATTGAGAGTAGTGTAATATAATATATATAAAGATAGAACTAAGACATACCCGACGTATGGTATAATAGGAATATATTTATATATATAGGTATTATATTTATATAATAGCAGGAATATATTTATATAATAGTATTATATTTAGATAATAGTATATATTTAGATAATAGTATATATTTAGATAATAGTTTATATTTAGATAATAGTTTATTAATTTCCTTTAGTAATAATTAATGTTGTTAAGTAATTATATAAATTAAGTTATAATAATTAAATTATATAAGATAATAATAATATACATATCATTGGAAGTATATATATAAGTTGATATATAAGTATATAAATAAGTGAATAATAATAAGAATAAGAATAATAATAATAATAATAAGGAGAGATAAAGGGATCCTAGATCAATGGTAGATCACTTGCTTTGCATGTAAGTAATATCGGTTCGACTCCGATGGATTCCATAGATATATATAAGGTAGTATTAAACTATAGATGATTTATCTAGACGTACCAACACCTTGAGGTATAAGATTACAAGATACAGCAACACCTAATGCTGAAGGTATACATGAATTATATGATCATATTATGTTCTATTTATGTCTTATATTAGGTTTAGTATCATATATATTATATGTTATTATACATGATTATAAAGATAATAAATTTGCATATAAATATATTCGTCATGGACAAGTAATTGAGATAATATGAACAATATTTCCAGCTATAATATTATTATTAATAGCTTTCCCATCATTCATATTATTATATTTATGTGATGAAGTATTAACTCCAGCTATGACTATTAAAGTTATAGGATTACAATGATATTGAAAATATGAGTACTCTGATTTTGTTGATTCAGTTGGAGAAACTATAGAATTTGAGTCTTATGTAATACCTGATGACATGTTAGAGCCAGGTAATTTACGTTTATTAGATACAGATACTTCTATTGTAGTTCCTGTTGATACACATATACGTTTTATAGTTACAGCTAATGATGTTATTCATTGTTTCACTATACCTTCATTAGGTATGAAAGTTGATGCTACTCCTGGTAGATTAAACCAAGTAAGTGCATTAATTCAACGTACTGGTGTTTATTATGGTCAATGTAGTGAATTATGTGGTGTTAATCATGGTATGATGCCTATTAAATTAGAATGTGTCTCTATTGAAGATTTCATTGAATGATTAGGTGATAATGATATTATTAATTTTACTATATCATTCTAGTATTGATTATATATTCTATTACTTATTATATATATTACTAATACTAACTAGGGAGGGCTGTATCTATATATTTTACTAATGTAAAGTATATTTATATATTCCGACATCTTACTATTATATACTTAATATGTTTAATATAATAAAAATAAGTATAATGTATATCTTTATCATAAAATATGCTTTTATAATAGTGAACAATTTTTATAATAGTGGACAATTTTTATAATAGTGTAGTTTTATAAATAAAACTCCATTATACACTAGATTATATTAATCCACTAGATTATATTAATCCACTGCATTATATTAATCCACTGCATTATATTAATACATTGCATTATATTAATACAGTTATATATTTATTATTACTAATGTAATTATAGTGTTAGATAAAATATTATTTATTACATAAACATTATCCACTGGATTATATTATATATTAATCTATTAGATAGAATAACATTATATACTAGTATATATATATATATTATATCCATCATCATATATATATGATTACTTAGGAATAATATAGTTAATTATATATTTTATATAAATAAATTATATTATATTATATCATATCATATTGTATTGTATTGTATTGTATTGTATTGTATTGTATTGTATTGTATTGTATTGTATTGTATTATATAAAGAATAATCCAATATTAATAATAATAATGGTACTCAATTATATTGATATTGTCGGTATATATAATACTATTTAAGATATATATTATATTATATTAGATTATAATAAATGTGCAATAGATAGAGTCGAACTACCATGATAAGATCATGAATCTTATATGTTACCATTACATTATATTGCATAACTAAGTTACCTTATTATTATAAGTAATAATTAATAGAATTAAGGAAAGATATGACTTATATCATATATAAAATAAAAAGGATTAAGTTCTTATTATAAGAAGATATAATTATATATATGTTTCTAATAATATATCATCATTAACTTAAGTATAAAATAATATAGATACGTTTATGCCTATACGTAAATCTAATGCTTATCTATCATTAGTAAATAGTTATCTAATAGATAGTCCACAACCAAGTAGTATAAACTACTGATGAAATTTAGGTAGTCTATTAGGACTATGTTTAGTAATTCAAATAGCATCAGGAGTATTCTTAGCTATGCATTATAGTAGTAATTTATCTCTAGCTTTTGATAGTGTAGAGCATATTATGAGAGATGTTAATGCAGGTTGACTTATACGTTATATTCATGCTAATGGTGCATCATTCTTCTTTATATGTATGTATTTACATATTGGTAAAGCTTTATATTATGGTAGTTATAAACAACCTAGAGTAATGACATGAATTATAGGTGTTATTATATTTGTTCTAACTATGGCTATTGCTTTCTTAGGATATTGTTTAGTATATGGACAAATGTCTCATTGAGGTGCTACAGTTATTACTAACCTTTTATCTGCTATACCATTTATAGGTAATGATATTGTACCTTTCATATGAGGTGGTTTTTCAGTAAGTAATCCAACTATTCAACGTTTCTTTGCATTACATTTCTTATTACCATTTATTTTAGCTGCATTAGTATGTATGCATTTAATGGCATTACATGTAAATGGATCATCTAACCCTGTTGGTATTACTGGTAACATTGATAGATTACCAATGCATCCTTACTTTATATTTAAAGATTTAGTTACTGTATTCTTATTTATATTAATATTTAGTTTATTTGTATTCTATAGTCCTAATACTTTAGGTCATCCTGATAACTATATACCAGGTAACCCTATGGTTACTCCACCTTCTATTGTACCTGAATGATATCTATTACCATTCTATGCTATCTTACGTAGTATTCCTGATAAATTAGGTGGTGTTATTGCTATGTTCGGTGCTATCCTTATTCTTTTAACATTACCTTATACTGATAGATCTATTATTCGTGGTAACAGTTTCAAAGTTTTATCTAAATTAACTTTCTATCTATTTGTATTTAACTTCTTATTACTTGGTAACTTAGGTCAATTACATGTAGAAGTACCTTATATTGCATTAGGACAGTTCGCTACATTATATTATTTCTCTCATTATCTTATAATCGTTCCTCTAATCTCTACTTTAGAGAATATATTATATTATATTGGTACTCTTAATAAAGATAATTAATTATTCCTTATAATATATATATTATACTATATTACTATATATATGTATATTATAGTTAATAGGTAACTGTAATGAACTATAGCTCAATGGTTAGAGCTATCCACTCATAATGGATCGATCTCGGTTCAATTCCGAGTAGTTCAACATATTGAATATAACTACATGAATATGATGTAGGTTCAGATATAACGCTATGTAGAGACATAACACATGCAAGTAATTATATGTTTCTATAATGAATAATATAATTGCGTTCAGGTGAGTAATTAAAGACTAATCAAAAGTCTTAATAGATGCAGGTAGTAGTTATTGACATGTATAAATTATAATAAGATAAATTCATTTATCCATAATACAGTTTTCATATGATAACTTATAATGTATGATACTTTTAGTATCAGGTATTATAATGAAGCGGTTAAGATAACTAGCCTTAGACCTATATTCCATGGTGGAAGCCATAAGGAACACATAGAAGATATTTCTACTACTATTAGTAGCAGCAGTGAGGAATCATTGACAATGATCTAACGATTGATCATGTTATCTACATAAGGTTAAAAGCAAATATATGTATAAATTATTTTATCTTAGGATAGAGTAAATTATAATTAATATAGAATACTTTTTATATACCTTGATATATTAGTTAATAATGATAGCTAAATATATATAGTCCTTACCAAGATGTGTGCCAGCAGTAGCGGTCATACACACAGGGCAAGCGTTTATCATCACTGGTTTAAAGGATCCGTAGGCTTAATATATAGAATCAATTAATAATACTATGTAAATTATATAGAGAGATAATATGTTATGACATATAATAGACAGTAAAGAAAGTATATAAATTGATTGACGCTAAGGGATGAAAGCTGTAAGAGCGACATGGATTCGGTACCCATTTAGCTACAGCTGTGAACTATGTATACCACGCAAGGAGTTATTTAACTTTTTGAGCAAGCAAATGTTTAGAGTATACCACCAGACTAGTACGTTCGCAAGAATGAAATGTAATACATTAGACGGTTATATATCGATACAGTGGATCATGCTGTTTAATTGGACGATACACCAGAACCTTACCAAATCTTGAATAAGCGCCTCAGGGCGTCATACAGGCGTTACATTGTTGTCGTCAGTTCATGCCTAGTGGTTTGTTACTAAGCTAATTAATGAACGTAACCCTCATTCACTATCATTTAAATGATTATGAAGATGCATAATAGATATATTATGGAAAGTAGAGGCTGAAGACTAATCCGCATGACCCTTATGATTTGGGCTACAGGTGTGATACGAATATACTATTAATTATATTTCTTTTAATAGAATTTATAAACTAGTATAATCATGGAAGCCTATCTTTAACTGGATTACTCTCTGTAACTCGAGAGTATTAAAGAGGAACTGTCAGTAATCGCATTATAGTATAGTGCGGTGAAGTTGTCATATATTTCGCACTAATCACTCATCAATAGCACAGATAAGGTTCATAGTCATTTATCTAACCCTCCAAATACATCATTCAATGTATTTATACATTTTTAGATCTTTTGATCTTGTTTGATCTTTGGTTCAGTATATGATGACTATATACAACCTATGATATGCTATAAGTTGAAATACAGTTCGAGTAAGGGAACTTGCTCGGGACTTATACTAATATTATCTATTCCTTATAAAAGGAAGAACTATATAAAATAGTTGTTCAGCGCTTGCGCTTATTCAGCACCTTGAGGTGCTATTCACGGAAGTGAATTAAGTTATTAATATAACTATTCCTTATTACTAATTAAATCAATATAATTTATATATTTTTATATATTAATAATATAATTCTGAAGGATGCTAATACTTTTAAATATATAAGAAAGTATAACATAGATGCACCTGGCGTTGGATTATAAAGCTTGTATCTTTTATATAAGATAAGTATCTTTTTATAAGATAATGATAATGATAATGATGTAATATAACTTATATCATGAATAATATAAGATAAGTATCTTTTTTATAAGATAATGATGTAATATAGTTTATATATATGAATTATATAAGATAATGATGTAATATAGTTTATATATATGAATAATATAAGATAATGATGTAATATAGTTTATATATATGAATAATATAAGATAAGTATCTTTTTTATAAGATAATGATAATGATAATGATAATGATAATGATGTAATATAGCTTATATCTCAGCGGTAGAGAGCCTGATTGATAATCGGGAGACATAGGTTCGATTCCTATTAAGCTAACACTGGCAAATATAGTAAGATTATATAAATAACTTAGTCATGCAATTAGCTCTTGCTGCTAAGTACATTGGTGCTAGTATCGCCACAATCGGTCTAGGAGGTGCCGCTATCGGTATTGCTCTAGTATTCGTTGCTCTTATTAATGGTACATCACGTAACCCTTCTTTACGTAGTACATTATTTCCTCAAGCTATCTTAGGTTTCGCTCTAGCTGAGGCTTGTGGTCTATTCTCACTTATGGTTAGCTTCCTTCTATTATACGGTGTTTAGGTTATCTATTCATCATTATATTTTATATATTGTGAATTGTGCGCCTAATCTATTCATCATTATATTTTATATATTGTGAATTGTGCGCCTAATCTATTCATCATAAATGAATTATCATAATAGATCTTCATCATAAATAAATATAATTCATCATAAATGAATGTTATTCATCATAAATAAATATAATTGATCATAAATGAATGTTATTCATCATAAATAAATATAATTCATCATAAATGAATGTTATACATAATTAATATTACACTATTATATTCATCATATATTATATTATGAATCATCATAGATATTACACTATTATAATCATCATAATCTTATATTATATTATATTCTGAATCATAAATAAATGATTATTAATATAAATATAAAATATATAAATAATATGACATATAGTATAATGGTAGTACTCATCACTACGGATGATGTGATAGGTGTTCGAATCACCTTATGTCGAATGTTACTAACTACATTAGTTACATATATAGTTTATTTAGCTTATAATCCAACTAATACACAGCATCTTAATAGATTAGCTGTAATAGCTTTATTATTTACCATGTATCTAGCATGAGAATGTTTAGGTATAGAATATAGTTCAATAACTATATTTAATGATTGATTTGCTTATACATCAGGTAATAGTCCAATAATAATATTATTAGTATTCTTAGTATTAAGTTTACTAGTATATGGAACTATAACACCAAGATATAATTTATCTAATCAATGAATAGCTTTACTTATGGTTATTAATCTAATAGGTTTAATATTATTACCAATGGTAAATGATCTTATACCATTATATGTAGTAATAGAATTACAATCATATAGTTTATATCTTTTAACTGGTGTTTATAATAAATCATATAATGCTACTAGAGGAGCAATATTATACTTTGTAACAGGAGGTATAGCTTCAGTACTTATATTATTATCATCAGCAGAAGTATACCAACAAACTGGTTTAACTAATTTATCTGAATTAAGTACTTATTATACTTTTAATAATCAATATATATTTAATTCATTTGATATTTTATTAGCTGGACTTATATTTAAAATGGGTCTAGCTCCATTACATGCTTGAAGTATCGCTGTATATAGCTATACTCCTACTTATATAACTGCTTATATTAGTATAGTAGCTAAAGTATCTATTATGTCATTTATATATATACATATATCATTATTTAATACACAATTACTTTTAACTACATTCTATTTATCAATAGCAGTAGCAGCATATACTCCATTATATCAAGTAACACTTAAAAGTATATTAGCTTATTCAGGTATACTTAACTTTGGTTATCTTATTACTGCAGTTGCATTAGGTGATCAAGCTTATTATTTATATATTATTCAATATAGTTTAACACATGTACTTATATTTTATTGTATATTAGCTATAGCTGAGTATACTGCACATCCTGCATCACAATGATCTCCTATAGTTAATGTTAATCATTTAGTAGTGCCTAATAAAACTTTATGTTTAATATTTATATTATGTTTATTTTCACTTATTGGTATACCTCCATTACCTGGTTTCTATGGTAAATATTATGTTATAGTTGCACTTATGGATTCAGGTTTATATCTTGAAGGTTTAGCTATTATTGTATTTAGTGTTATTGCTACTTATTATTATGCTTATATTATTAAACAATTAGCTAGTAATCTTATTACTAAATCTATTATAACTCAACCTGTACTTAGTAGTTCAATAGCTTTAATTATTAGTATATATGCTGTTATTCTTACTGGACTATTCTTAGCTCTCCCTACTCTATTAGAAGGTATTACTTTACTTACTAATTAATGTTTATATATTATCTTATACTTGCACCTATAGTTGCTTTATTACTTATTGGTATTAATGTTATACTTGCACCTAGTAATGCATATGTTGATAAAACTGGTCCATTTGAATGTGGATTTACTTCTTATCAACAATCTAGAGCTGCCTTCTCTGTAGCTTTCATTCTTGTTGCTATCTTATTCTTACCATTTGATTTAGAAATCTCTTCTATTTTACCTTATGTTGTTAGTGCTTATCATAATGGTTTATATGGTTTAATTATTTTAATCTTATTCCTTAGTTTATTAGTTATTGCTTTCGTATTAGAAGTCTTATTACAAGTTCTTAGAATTGATCGTCAATATCTTAAAAGTAGTAGCAGTAAAGAATATTATAGAGTTTAATTTATCTATTCCTTATTATCAACAGTATATGACTGTTATCTCATACTATATTATCATAGTATCATTACTATACTATACTATACTATACTATATTGTCATAATCTCATTATTATATTCTACTATATTATTCTGTCAGTATCTCATTATTATATTCTACTATACTATTATAAAATAGTCCAGCCCCGCGAGGGGCTATTATTCTGTCAGTATCTCATTATTATATTCTACTATATTATTCTGTCAGAATCTTATTATTATGTTATATAATGAGAATTATAAGATGAATATTAAATCTTATACACTATTATAAATAATGGTGCAGCCGGGGCTAATACCTCACAAGGTATTGAGTTTTATTTATAAAACTACACTTATAAAAGTGTCCTGCCCCTCCTAAGGGAGGGGCAACACTGGAGCCCCTCCCGGGGCTATGATATTATATTATATATTTACTATATAGTTTAATTATAGAATTAATAATATTAATTGATTAACTATATTATATTATGATATTATTTATATATAATGAATATTATTCTCTATTATGTTTATATCTAATTTATAGGATTTATATTCATATTGATATGTAGATAAATATATTTCTATAGAATCTTATAGATAAGATACGTACTTTTATTAAAAATAGGTAAGTGGGGATTTACTCTTACATTAGTAACTTATTCTATACTTTATTAGTATAATTATTTACTTATTAATTGTATAGTTTATTTATAATTATTTTATTATAATCTAGAAATTAATATCTATTATTAGATTCTTTATAATAAGATTATTTTATATTTATATTCTATTATTTAAATATTTAGAATATCATTCTATAGCTAGAAGATTTAATATATATTGAATGAATATTTATTTAGATTATTTATCTAATTTTATTGTTAGAATATATAGTTATATTTTAGTATATAATATACTATAATAGCCCCTCCCTTAGCTTCAGTGTATAGTTAGAATATATTTATTTATATTGAAAGTATAATAATTTATTTATTTATTTATAGAATAATCTATTTATTTGTAATACTATTATTTATTTAATTTATATTATTTATATTTGTAATACTATTATCTATTTATTTAATTTATATTATTTATATTTGTAATACTATTATCTATTTATTGTTATTCAATCTAATTTATTGTATTTATATTATTTTTTATTTAATAGTGTAAAATTATTATTCTTATTTATATTAATTACACTATTATAAATAATGGTGCAGCCTCCTAAGGGAGGCTAATACCTTACAAGGTATTGAGTTATTATATATATAACTACACTATTATAAATAATGGTGCAGCCCCAGGGGCTAATACCTCACAAGGTATTGAGTTATTATATATAACTATTATATAATAATAATCAAGCCAGGGGGCTACACTGGAGCCCCCTGGTGGGGCTATTATTTATTATTTATTATTTATTATTTATTATAATAAATAAAGAAGTAATTATATGTATAATTATATTATAAAATAAAGAAATAAAGAGAGAAAGAAAGAATATTTTTAGTTTCCTCTCATACTTCAATGAAGTAACCATTATGAGACTAATCAATGATTTAACATCCATGATTAATATCAATGATTTAAACTTAATTATTTTTATGATTTAATATTAATGATTAAATCTTAATTATATCAAACTATTATGAGTAAGATATAATAATATTATATAATCAATACTAGTACCTGCTGATGTAGATAATGAATATCTAAAGTATTAATAATAGTGTAATATATGTCGAATATAAATAATATATGTTGGATATATATGAATATATAAATATATAAATATATAGAATAGTATAATATATATTGGATTAATATATAAAGAGATGTAATAAGAGATATAAGGATAATAAATAGAATAATATATAATATATGTCGGATATATATATAAGATAAAAGTATATAAGAGATATAAGAATAATATAGGTAACTTATAGTTAATATAAAGATAAAGGGGTGTATGACTGAGTGGTTTAAGGTGTGATATTTGAGCTATCAAGGTGTGTAACCCACGTGTTCGAATCACGTTGCACCCGATATGATTATGGCGGAATAGGTATACGCGATTAACTTAGGATTAATTCCTTATGGGTTCGAATCCCATTAATCATACATTTATTTAGTTTAAATTATATTTATTATATGACTCTTATATATTTTTTATTATTAATAAGTATATCATTATTAGGAAGAAGTTTACCAACATATGGTAAAACATTAATACTAATAGCCAGTATATTATTAGTTATACCAACTTT
This sequence comes from Insectozyma sakaeoensis, assembly GCA_030569255.1. Classification (NCBI taxonomy): domain Eukaryota; kingdom Fungi; phylum Ascomycota; class Pichiomycetes; order Serinales; family Debaryomycetaceae; genus Insectozyma; species Insectozyma sakaeoensis. The sequence continues at coordinate 31,338 of JAJMKJ010000063.1, read as the reverse complement.
ATCAGATTGAGAAGAAGTAGGGATATATTATACAACTGATGGTATAGCAGATATATTTATCTTATTAACAGCTTATTTATTACCATTAAGTATAATAGCTAATTGAAATAATGTTAAAGGTATTCTATTTTATGAATTAGTACTTAATTTAGGAGCAATACTATTAATTAACTTTATGTGTCAAGATATGTTATCATTCTATGTATACTTTGAAGCATCATTAGCTCCATTATTTATATTAATAGGTTTATATGGAGCAAGTAACAGAGATAAAGCATCTGATTATATTTTAATATATACATTATTTAGTAGTTTATTTATGTTATTAGCTATAGGAACTTATGAAGTATTAATTGGTAATACAGATTATCAATCAATTAGTTTAGTAGTATTATCAACAGATTTACAATGTATATTATTCTTATCATTAACAATAGGAATAATGGTTAAAACACCATTAGTACCGGTACATACATGATTACCAGTAGTACATAGTGAAAGTCCATTAGCTGGATCTATGTTATTAGCAGGTGTTATACTTAAATTAGCTATATATGCTCTTATACGTTTAGTTATACCTAGTTTATCTGATGCTACAGTATTATATACACCTATTGCTTATTTAATATGTGTTATTACTATTATATATACATCATTAATTACATTAAGACAATCAGATCTTAAAGTTATAGTAGCTTATAGTTCAATTAGTCATATGGCAGTATGTATATTAGGTATACTATCTAATAGTTTAACTGGTATAAATGGTAGTTTAGTATTAGGTATTGCTCATGGATTTGTATCACCAGCATTATTCATTATTGTTGGAGGTATATTATATGACAGATATCATAATAGATTAATTTATTATTATCAAGGTTTAATTACTTATATGCCTATATTATCAATATATTTATTAATATTATCATTTAGTAATATTGGAACTCCATTAACTGTAAACTTTATAGGTGAATTATTAAGTTTAACTGGAGCGATTAATCGTAGTGCAATATTAGGATCAATATCAGCATTATCAGTATTATTATCAGCAGCATATATGTTAAAAGTAACTAATCGTCTAACTGGAGGTATACGTACACCATATATTGCTTTAACAAGTGATTGTACTTATAGAGAAAGTTTATTAATGTTAGCATTAATTATACCTACTATATTCTATGGTTTATTTCCTAATGGAATACTTAACATGACATGACAATCAAGTAGATTATTATATTTATTCATTATATACCTAATATAGGTAAGTTATTGACTAAATCAGATTTTATAAAAAATAGTAAGATTAATAAATGAATCATTGACTAATAGGCAAGTCCCCTAGATTTGGTCTAGGTTATATACGTTCGAATCGTATTGATTCAGTTAAAGCATTACTAGCTTAACGGTAAAGCTCTACAATGTCACTGTAGAAGATGTCAGTTCAAATCTGATGTATTGCGTATAAGGTCAATCTGATATATTGGTAATATCAAGCTATTTGCTATATAGTGCCTATTATAGGTTCAGTGTTCGATTCACTGATTGGCCGTTATTCATTATCCTATAATTCAATGGTAGAATAATATACTTCTAATATATATATATAGGTTCGATTCCTATTAGGATATATATCTATATTATATTATATTATATTTATAAGGTAAGGATAATATAATAGCTGTTAGATTAATGGTAAATCATAGATCTTACACATCTAGGTTAATGGTTCGAATCCATTACAGCTAATTTAAAATTAAATAATTATTATACTTTAAGAGTATAGCTCAATGGTAGAGTTGATGTCTTCAACACATTAGGTGATAGTTCGAATCTATCTACTCTTGTTATTATATATATATATAAAATATAATATATAGCCTTTGTAGCTCAATGGTAGAGCAATCGCTTGAAGCGTGATTCGTCTGAGTTCAAATCTCAGCATAGGCATTTAATTCATTGTTATATTATTAATATAATAAGATGATATAATCTTAATTATTTATTAATTAATAAAAGGGAATGTCGTCTAAAGGTTAGGACTTTTGCCTTTTAAGCAAACTATACTGGTTCAAGTCCAGTCCTTCTCATCTTAATTATTATACATTATCTATTTATAATTAGTTAAAATTATGACTAACAATATACGTGGTTATTTACAACTACATCCTTTCCATTTAGTAGGTCCATCACCATGACCTATATTTACTTCATTTAGTCTTATGGACTTAGCATTATCTTTAGGTTTAACCGCTCATGGTTATATTGCTAGTATATGACCAATTGTATTAGCTGTAATAACAGTATTATATAGTATGACTTTATGATTTAAAGATATTATTGCTGAAAGTACTTATTTAGGTGATCATACAATAGCAGTTAAAAGAGGAATTAACCAAGGTTTCTTATTATTTGTATTATCAGAAATCTTAATATTTGCATCATTATTCTGAGCTTACTTACATTCAGCACTTAATCCTACAATGGATTTAGGTATGCAATGACCACCAGTTGGTATACCAGTTATATCACCAGCTGAATTACCATTATTAAATACAATTATATTATTAGCTTCAGGTGTTACAGTTACATATGCTCATCATGCTCTTATTGAAGGTAATAGATCACATACTTTATATGGATTTACTTATACTACTTTATTAATTGCTTTATTCGTATATTTCCAATACTTAGAGTATAGTTATGCTGGATTCACACTTAGTGATGGAGTTTATGGTTCTACATTCTTTAGTTTAACTGGTTTACATGGTTTACATATGATTATGCTTACTATTATGCTTATGATATGTACTTATCGTGTTTATAATTATGACTTTACTAATACTAGTCATGTTGGTGCTGAAACAACTATCTTATACTTACATGTATTAGATGTTATCTGATTATTCATCTATATTATTGTATATTGATGAGGTTCATAATTATTCATTATACATATTATATATTATATATTATATATGATACATATTATATGTTCTAACTTTAATTTATATTATTATTATGTAATATATTTTATACTATATTATATATTCCATATCATCTGGAATATCTCTATTTATATTCTTATTATTATTATAACAATCTTTATATATTAAATATCAATATAATATTACTTTTACTATAACTTATTATTACTTATAAGTATAATTGATTATCAATCTAGTATACATCGAGTATTGTAATATAATGATTACTTATATATAAGTATATTATTATGTTTACATAATTTTATTAGACATAATATAACATTTATATGTTAACTATTTTTATACAATATCATATATATCTTAATCTACTTAATAACTTGTATATTATCTTTAATATAATATTATTGTTTAATTATTTAATTAAATAAGTAATAATACTTTTTATTATACATAATAATAATAAACACATTAGATATTTCTAATATATAATAATATATACTTAATAATATATATATCTATATAATATAATAGCAAATTGTCTGGAATATATATGTATATATACTTATTATATATAAAAGACATTATATAATTAATAGCCCCACCAGGGGGCTCCAGTGTAGATGTAGGTTATAATAACAATATTTATCAATTAAATAAATAATATAACTTTAATATATTATTATTACTGTAATAGTATACTAATACCCGACGTCAAAGGTCTTTATAAGATTATTATTTAACTTATATAAGTATAATATTATGTTTATCTTTTATTATTAATCTAGAATATATCTATTTATATTATTCTATAGAGTATTATATACTTTATTTAATCCGACGCTGGGTGCGTCCTTCCGACGCCGTGCGTCTTAGTATTCTTATTCTTTATTTATCTATTATATATTTATATATTAGTACTTTTATTCTACTTATTAATTAGTATTATAAATTATCAATCTAATATACTTCGATTATTATAATATCATGACTATATATATATATGTATATTATTATATATTTTATTTATAATTATAAAAAATATATACATATATTAACATTAATATACTGACTACTTTTATATAAGAATCATATAGATCTTAATCTACTTAATAAGATGTATATTATCTATATAAAGATAGATATATTGAATTATTATATAATTTAGTAATAAATAATCATTATTATGAATAATATTATTACTAATAATGTTAAATGTAAACATAGTATATTGATATATTGATATAATTAAGATATAAATTATTACGACGGTAATATAATATATATGTTTCTTTATTATTATATATAACCTATGTAAAATATATTTATATAATCATATTTCTTAATATATATACCGACGATATATCATCTATTCAGTGAGATATTATTATTATAATTTATTCTCTACATCATATTAATATGTATATTATATTATATTATATATACTTAATTCTTTTAATAATATAAATAAATGTTATATATATCGTCTGGTATTAATATATATGTATAATATATAATCATTTATATTACATAACTAATATTATATATTACTTTATAGTTAATATTACTAATATAATTTATATATACAGATATATTCGCTATATCTGAGATATACGTCTGATTTATATTCTGTTATAGTATTAATTATTATTATTTTATCATAATATTTACTTAGTTATAAGTAGTTTAAATATAATATTTAAATCATATCTTATTAATTTATAATAACTACTTGATATAGTTAGTAATGAAGACTTTCATGTTTATGCATACTTCTTGTATAGATCTATTATTCATATTTTATATCTATCTATATATATATATTTATTAGTATAAATTTATTACATTATTATGTTAGTTATATTATAATAATACATATTAATATAAGTATATATTTTTATATATATTCATATATATAGTTCCAGTGAATTCAGGATTGATATATCATGAAGATATAGGTTTAATATATCATGAAGATATAGAATGAGGTATCATTTTAGTTAGTTAATGATCATTAATAATGAGAAATCATCTTATATTATGATATAAAATGAATAATCATCTTAAATGATTACTTTCATGTTTATGCATACATCTTGTAGAGATCTAATCTTGATATTTTATATCTATAATTAAATAGATAAGTTTGACTTATTACATAAATACTTAATTAATTAATCTAAGTAATATTATTATAATACATATTAATATAAGTATATAATTTTATATTATAAATATTAATAATACATATATGATGAATATATAGATGAGGAATCATCTTAAATGATTGCTTTCATGTATATGCATACATCTTGTATAGATCTATAATTGATATTTTATATCTATAAATAAATAGATAAGTTTGATTTATTACATAAATACTTAATTATGTAAGTAATATTATTATTATAATTAAACATATTAATATAAGTATATAATTTAAATATAGAAAGAGTGATATAGTAGCTGTATTATTTTAATAATAATGAATAGTTAATCATTAAGATTTAATATCATTGATTTTATTTAATAAATAAGTTAGATCATTAATATATTGAGGATAATTAACATTATCATATTTCTCTGGCATAGCTTTACATTGAAGTAAAAAAGAGATATATTGATTAAGTTTAGTACCTCTTAATCTTTCGATAGGGAAATAACCGATGGTAGCATAAGAGTGAGAGAAGAAGTCAACAACTTTAGCGATATCAGCATTAGAAGATACTTTAGAAGTATAAATATTATCTTTATTTTTATAAATAAAATTATCAGGATCAGTAGAAAATAATGAATGAATATCATTAATAAGAATTGGATCATTAACTTGACTAATAGAGTAAGACATATTATTTAATTTATCTTTTATGAAATTACCTTTAACGGAAGTATATCCAACTAATCAATCATTAAAGTAATCTAAATCTAAATAATCAGATTTAATCATATGTTGATTAACATATTCATTAATATGATCATTTTCATCTATTATTTCACAATAATTTCTAAGATCATTATAGTAGATATAATGTAATTTTCAAAAATCTAATTGAAGTTTTTGAGTTAAAGGATATATTTTATAATGATCCAATATTGGTAATATAGTATTATATATATTAGTTTTAGTTATTAGTAAACATGAATAATATTTCTCCTTATAATATTTATTATTACTATAAGTATTCGATTCTTTAATCTTAAGATTCTTAATCTTAAATTTAGAATGTAAATCATTTAATAATTCATAATTGGAAACTTTTAGATATAAAGGTCATTTAATAACAATATTATATTCATAATTTTTATTTAAATCACTACTAGCGGATATTTTAATATTACCAGTAGCATCCATAACACCAACTAAGAAAGCAACTCTTGAAGGAGTAATCATTGTATCTTTATTTCAATCATTATTAGGAGCACTATCATCAAAATGTGGTAATTCAACTAATGAATTTAGTTCTTTAATAAATGTTAATTCCTCCTTTTTATCTATATCTTTATCTAAATTTACTTCTTTAATTTCTTTTAATGGAAATCTAGATTCAGATATTGATGGTCCTGATGTTTCTGATGATGATGATGATGATTCCTTATTTGTACCATTTATCATTATTATATTCTCATTCATATTATTTATATTTCATTCATTATTACTATCTTCAATACTACATAATTTATATTCATTAATATAGGTTGTATTATACTTAATTATTAAATTAAAGTTAAAGTTAAAATTAAATTTCATATTTGTTTGTATGTTTGTTTGTTTATTATTTTGTGCCATTTAACAGAATTGTATTATAATAAATCTATTATTATAATGAGAAATATAGGAGAGGGATAGGATTTACGCGGGTCGTCGTATATTAGATAATCATAAAACGATTATTATGGTTACCTAATAAGGGACGGTGAATAGCTCCTAAAGGAGCAATATTCTTTTTATAGAATATCTATAACTCAGATAAATATTCATTAGATATATATAAATATACTAATTATAGTATAAAATAGGTAACAATATGATAGTAGGTTAATGGTAGACCCTGGCACTTCCAATGCTACTGTGCGTGTTCGATTCACGTCTATCATATATTACATCATGTTAACTGGTGTTATAATCTTATTGCAGATAAGATCGTTAGGGTTCAATTCCCTACATGATGTTGATACTATACAAAGTCTATTAATTATATATATATAGTAAAATTATATTTTAAGAAGATGATAATAATATTAAATATAGCTAATATAGTATTAAACAGGTTGTATCGTAATTGGTAACGAGTCTACATTGGGTGTAGGAACCTAGAGGTTCGAGTCCTCTCAACCTGATAGTCAATTTATATTTAATCATTATAAACTAATATTATTATTAATGCCTCAATTAGTTCCTTTCTATTGAATGAACCTCTTAACTGGTGGTATCATCGGTATCTCTCTATTATTATATATTGTAGCTACTATTATATTACCTAATATACTTCGTCTACTTGTAGCTAGAGCTATCATAGTTCGTGTATAAGTATAATTATAATTAATTGTCATTAATATATGACTTTATTCATATTAATAAAACCATAAAGGTATAATATTAAAATATATGATTTATTCACCACTTGATCAATTCGAGATCAAACCATTATTATTAGTTAATAATTATTTAACATTATCATTAACTAACTTTACTTTATATCTTATAGTAGTTATATCATTAATAATAGGATATAGTAGTATTATCGGTCATAGTACATTAAAAGGTACAAGATGATCAGTAGCAATAGTATCAATATATGATACAATACATAATTTAGTTATTAGTCAAATAGGACGTGCTGGAGGTGTTTACTTTCCATTAATATTTACTATATTTAACTTTATATTTATTGCTAACCTTATCTCAATGATACCATATTCATTTGCTATATCAGCACAATTAGTTGCTATAGTATCATTTAGTTTAGCATTATGATTAGGTAATGTTATATTAGGATTATATTTACATGGATGAGGATTCTTTGGTTTATTCGTACCTAGTGGTACTCCTCTACCTCTTGTTCCAGTATTAGTTCTTATCGAAGCATTATCATATTCATCTAGAGCTATCTCTTTAGGTTTACGTCTTGGTGCTAATATCTTATCCGGTCATCTTCTTATGCTTATCTTAGGTTCACTTATTATTAACTTAATGAGTTCATCATTATTCGGTTTCATTGGTGGTATTGTTCCTATCTTAGCTGTTGTTGCTATTACAATATTAGAAGTCGGTATTGCTATTATCCAAGCTTATGTATTTAGTATCTTATTATCTGGATATATTAAAGATTCAGTAGCATTACATTAATTATAAATATTCATTATTCATTATATTCATTCTTATCTTCATTAAGATATTCATTATTATATGTATTATATTCATTATATGTATTATATTCATTATATGAATTATTATATGTATTATATATAGTTAATCAAATTAATAGTAGCACTAATGAATTAGAAAATAAATAATTTACATTATAGTAAAATTTATATAAATGGTTGCAATTATAACAACATTACTTATATATTATATGAGTAGTAATAATCTAATAACCTTATTAATAGCAATAGAGATATTATTATTAACAGTAACTCTAAAGTTAATACATGTAGGAGGTTATTATGATGATGCATATGGAACTATATATAGTTTAATAATATTAATCTTAGCAGGAGCTGAATCAGCAATTGGACTAAGTTTATTAGTAGCTTATTATCGTTTAAGAGGGTCAATTGGTCATAAAATATAATGAAATATTTATATTATATACATGAAGAATCAGTTAATATCAATATTGGTACTTGACTTAATTTAGGTGATTTACATATACCATATGGTTTATCATTAGATGCATTAGCTATGACAGTATTAGTACCTGTTGGTATTATTACATTATGTGTATTAGCTTATGCTTTAGCATATATGGCTCATGATCCTAATCGTAATAGATTCTATATTATTCTTAGTGTATTTGCATTATTTATGACTATATTAGTTGTAGCTGATAATTATCTTATGTTATTTATTGGTTGAGAGTTTGTAGGTGTAATTTCATATTTACTTATTTCATTCTGATCAACACGTATCACAGCAATGAAATCAGCATTATCTGCTATATTACTTAACCGTATGGGTGATACTTTCTTTGTTATTGCTTTAGCTTTAATTATTAATTATTATAGAGCTGTTGATTTTGATACTATTGCATTATTATCTCCATATATGAATACATTATTATTAAATATATTAGGTTTATTATTAACATTAGCTGCTACTGCTAAGAGTGCACAATTAGGATTACATGCTTGATTATTATTAGCTATGGAAGGTCCTACACCAGTAAGTGCTTTATTACATGCTGCTACAATGGTATGTGCCGGTGTTTATGTTCTTGTTAGAGCTTATTCTATATTAGAGTATGCTCCTACTATGCTTCTTGCATTATGTTGATTAGGTGGTTTAACTACTTTAGTTAGTGGTCTTATTGCATTAGTTACTAATGATATTAAAAGAGTTATTGCTTTATCAACTATGTCTCAATTAAGTATTATGGTACTTGCTATTGGTATTAGTTGTTATGATTTAGCTATATATCATTTATATTGTCATGCTTTCTTTAAAGCATTATTATTCATGGGTGCTGGTTCAGTTATTCATAGTGTTATATCTGAAACACAAGATATGCGTAAATATGGTGGTCTTATTGATTATTTACCATTTAGTTATGTTGCTATACTTATAGCTTCATTATCTTTAATGGCTATCCCTGGTCTTACAGGTTATTATAGTAAAGATATTATTATTGAAAGTCTATATGGTACTTATACATTTAGTGGTTATGTATTATATTATGTTGCTGTTGCTTCTGCTACATTAACTAGTTTATATAGTTTACGTGTATTATATCTTACATTCTTAAGTACTCCTAAAGGTAATAAATATACTTATAATTTTGTACATGAAAATATTGGTATGTTATTACCAATGATTGTATTAATTATTTATAGTATATATATTGGTTATGGTAGAGATAATGTTATTGTACATTATGCTATGACATTACCTGTTAATAATAATATGATTGAGACTGAATATACATTACCTGCATATATTAAACTTATGCCTCTTATATTAGGTCTTAGTCTCTCTAGTTTATTAGTTTATATATATGAATTTACATATAAACTTAATCGTAATGCTATTTATGATTTCTTAAGTAATAGAGTTTATTATGATCAATTACTTAATAATAAAGTAATTCGTCCTGTTTTAACTTTAGGTGGTTATATGAACACTTATATTGATCAAGGTCTCTTAAGAGTCCTTGGTTCTACCGGTATCAGTAGAGCTATTACTTATATTAATGTTATATTTATTATAAACATTATTTATCTATTCCTTATTATTAATATAGATTTACTAACAATATATCTATACAATTTAAGATATATTAACAATATATCTATATATTTATAGATATTAAATTTAATATACTAATATAGTATTCATATAAATTAATATCTAATACATTACATCATTAGTTGATGTTATTTTATTATATATAATTGATTATATAATATAATTAACGATTTATATCTAAATATGATTACTTAATAGTTAAGATTAATTATTAGTTAAATTATTTATGTTAAATAACTTAATAAGTAATTATATAAATAATCTTCAGACAGATATATTATAAACTATTAAAGATAATTATCATTATGATTTATTATGATAGTAATATATAAATAAAGTACTATTATAAAATAGTGCAGCCCCTGCTGGGCTTTTTCAGTTTAGTGAATGATGGTTATATTGTTATTACAATTGTAATATATAACGATGTCGGTTTAATTATATCTTATTTACTATAATTACACTTATAAAAGTGTCCTGCCCCGGGAGGGGCAATTCCTAATAAGGAATTAAATTATTTATATAATTATTATATAATAATAATCAAGCCCCCTGGAGGGGGGCTATTTATTATATTAATAATAAATTGAGTAATATTAATTACTACTATTATAAAAATAGTCCTGCTCCTCCTAAGGGAGGAGCTACACTGGAGTCCCTGAGAGGGACTAGATTATTAATATTAGTAATCATAATAATAATGATTCCAGCTAATATTATTTATCAATAAAAATATTATTTATTATAATGTATAAATAAATCTATAATGTTTATATAAATAATAAGAAGTGTAGATAATAAAAATAAATAAGTATAAAATAAGTATCTTTAATAAAATAAAAGTAATACCGGCGGGTATGTACTGTAATGTATTGTTTAATATTATAATATAATTTACTTATATTAACTATTATTAACTATCATTAATCATATATTAAAGAATATAACTTATATATAATAAGTAACTATATATAAGAAACATATAAAATATATAAGAAACATATAAGATATATTCCAGACATTATCTACACTGGCTACTATTATACTATATATTCTAATATATGTATAATTATCATATGATATATCTTTAATTTAAAGTTATATGATATAATTTATTATAAATAATACATCTACTATGTAGAGATATACTACCTTTGTAAGGTATATATTATGATATAATATTTTATATATTTATTTTTAATTTACATAAATATTATATTACATCATTAATTGATTATATCAATAATCTAAAATAACTTATTATATATATTGATTATATAACATAGTTAACTATGACAGAGATATAAAGTAATATGATAACTTAATAGTTAAGATTAATTATTAGTTATTAGTTAAATTGTTAAAGTCAATCAAATATATTATTAAAGATATTATTAGAAAAGAATAATTATTATCTATTAATCATTAATTATATAAAAGTATATATAAATAAGAATTCATCATCATGAACTCAGATGCTATAGTTATAGATATAGTTATATATACGATGTCGGTTATTACATTAATTATAATGAATATATAATATGATATGATATGATATAAATCATTATATATTTTTAAATATATAAATATAATATACTTATATAGTATTATATAAAAGATTCATATATATAAATATGAAGCAATATGATATATTCCAGACGATATGTCTTTACTTATTATAATAGTGTAGTAATGATACTAATCATAGTAATGATACTATTCATAGTAATGATTACATTATATAATTTATTTATTAAATGTAATTAATAGCCCCACCAGGGGCTCCAGTGTTGCCCCTCCCTTAGGAGGGGCAGGACACTTTTATAAGTGTATTTTTATAAATAAAACTCAATACCTTATGAGGTATTAGCCCCGGCTGCACCATTATTTATAATAGTGTAATTATGTATAAATATATAATTATGTATATCAAAATTATAATGATATAATAAGATGATAATAATGTTATCTTAAGTATAAGATAAAAGTAATAACCGACATCGGTTATGTAAAGTAAAGTAGAGTAATATAATGTATAATATACTAATATAATAAACTTATAAATTGATTAATTAACTATCATTACAATCATTAACAATCATTATTGATGATGTGATCATATGATTCTATTATAAGATAAGAGAATATTTATAATAAGTGTATAAAATAACTAAGAAACATATAGAATATATTCCAGACAATGTCAATTATTATTTATCAATTAATAAGAATTATACTTCATAATATTATTTATTAATCTAAGTGATAATCTACGATGTCGGATATTAATATACTATTTAGAGTATTATATAATCTTAATCTCAATATACATTGCTATTATAGTATTTATATACTAATCATTACTATGATTCCAACTAATATATTTACTATTAGATATTATTAACTCTTATATATTAATAGCGCCATTCACTAGGATGAATATATTTAGAATACTATCCTTAGAATACATAATGTTATATTTTATAATTATTTAATAATTTATATAAATAAAAATATCATAAATGTAGTACATTATACACTCTAATGTTATGTATAATATAATTAGATCTATATATATATTGATTAATTAACTATAATAAATTATCATTAATAATGATATTAAAGAATATAGTTATAATAAGTTTACTTATATATAAGAAACATATAGGATATATTCCAGACATATTCTACACTGGCTACTATAATACTAAATATTATAATATAAGTATCATATAATATGTTACTATTAATTAAGAGTAATGAGATATAATTTATAATATATTTAATAAGTTTAGATAAACTACATAATCCGATGTCAGGTATATATTATGATATCTTCTTTTAATTATACATATATTACATATATCTCTATTTTCTAGATATAGATATTTTATATCAATCATATATTATATATAATGATTATAATAAAATAATGTATAGATTATATAAGTACTATCTAAAGTATATCTTTATATTCTACATATGATCAATGTTACATATATTTATATATATTATGTACATTTACATATTTACATATATTAACATACATTAATAATATATACGTACATCTACATATCGATGTCGGTATATATCTATATATAGATTCATTTAATATTATCTTTATACCTCATTATTCTAATAATATTTATATTTTATAATATTTATACAATTATATTCAATAATATTATATGTTATATACATAATATAAAAGTTAATATAGATTATTCTTATATAGCCCCCTCCAGGGGCTACTATCATACTTAGATATACTAATATAAGTATCATAATTATCATGATGATATAATACATTACTATTAAGAGTAATGAGATATAATTTATAATAAACTCTATTACATCTACACCCTTTGTCAGAATATATATTAAGTTATTATGTTATAATTTAATTATTCTTAAGTCTTTATTATATAAGAATATATTTATATACTAATCATATATATGATATAATTTGATATATTAGAATATATATAACGATATATATATAAATAATGATGAATATAATAATATGTAAAGATTAATCTAAAGTATATATTATATAGAAGATGAATGTAAGATAGATAATATAACATAACATAACCGATGTCGGTATATATCTCATGATATCTTCATTTATAGAATATATTAATCCATTATTATATGTAATATAATTTATATTATGTTTAATATACACATATATCAGACATATATCTTTTGTTATATACATAATATAATATTAATAAATTTACATACTATCAAAATATTATAATATGTTTATTAATAACATTGAATTATGAATAAATAATAATATAGATAACTAATTAATGTACAAATATCTACATACATTTACATACATTTACATACATCTACATAACCGATGTCGGTAATATATTATGATAGATTCATTTAATTATATATTAATATCACATTATATGTAATATAATTTATATCTTATATATATATATACTTATATCCGACAATATCATATGTTATATACATAATAAACATATTAATATCCGACAATATCATATGTTATTTACATTATATAATATTAATAAAGATATATACTATTAAAGTATTATAAGATGTATATTAATAACATTGAATTATGAATGAATAATAATATAGATAACTAATTAATCAGATATCTATCTATATAGATATAATTATTATCTAATAAGTTAGATTTATATTTAATAATTACTAATAAGAATAATATTAGTTTATTGTAATAATAATAGAGTATATACAAACTAATAGAAGTAATATATATTTGATAATATAGATAATTATATAATAATGTATAGATAAAAGAGTAAACAGTGATAGACTGTGAATAATAATAATGAATAGATAATAACAGTCATCGACTGTATAATAATGAGAAGTTATATATAATAACTCAATAGATTAATAATGTATAATGTAATAATGTAATAATGAATAGTTATTTAAACTTATATATGTTGAATTAAAATAGGTAATTCGTTGAAAGTGTGATAATTAGCAGGTCTAGCTAATATAAGTTCGATATCAGAATCTCTCTGTGATCTTGTGTTATTGGCTTCTAAGAAGTCAGGAGTAACTTGTATTTCTGGTCTCTCTTCTTCACCATTCTCTAATTGTACTAATACACTATAAAGTGCAACAATTACAGATAATACAGACATTATAGAACCTCATGATGATATAAGGTTTCAACCATAAAAGGCATCAGGATATTGTGGTATACGTCTAGGCATTCCATTTAATCCTAAGAAATGCATTGGTAAGAATATAATATTAACTGAAATAAATAATAATCAATAATGAACTTCAGCTAATACTTTATTATAATTTAAACCAAACATTGAAGGACCTCAATAATAATAACCACCGATTAAGCTAAATAAAGCACCCATTGATAAAACGTAATGGAAATGTCCTACCACATAATAACTATCATGGAATGCTACATCAATACTAGCATTAGATATCATAACACCTGTTGTACCTCCAATAGTGAATAAGAATAAGAAACCTAATGCGAATAACATTGGTACAGCTAAACGTAATTCACCTCCATATAATGTAGCTAATCATGAGAAGATTTTAATACCTGTAGGAATAGCAATAACCATAGTTGCACTAGTAAAGTAAGCACGACTATCAATATCTAAACCTACTACGTACATATGATGCATATGTTATTATATCATTTCCGATATAATTGTGGACTATATCTTATACTTATGATTTACTTTTATAACCTATATTTCTATTTAATAATATATATTTATTCATAGATTTTCTTAAAGTATTAATCTCTTTAATTATATCATTTGATACAGGTTGTTTATCTATTACTTTAGATAATATAACTTTAAATATATTATATGCATATAATTTAGATGTTTTTAATTTATATTTATTTAAATAATTAATAATAGTTTTATTTCTTTCATAATGATTACAAGATATTTCTATTCTATAATCAATATTATTAATATTTTTATTTAATCTAGCTAAACTGTTAGAATTCAATAATTTACTTATTTTATTTAATATTAATTCATCTTTTAAATTAAGTATATATTTACATTTAATATAAGTTATTTTATTATTTTTATATTTAGTTATTGAATAACTACCTTGAGCATCAGTTAATCCTGATAATCAAGCATCATTTAATGTTACTTCTTTATTAATATAATTAATATTCATATTATTATTATATAATTTATGATATTTTATAATATTATATCAGTTATTTAACTGATTAATTCTATATGTTAATCTTAAATTACCATTAAATAATAAATAAAGTAATAAACAATCTCTTGTATCTGATACTATATATCTACCATATATAATTTTATTATCTTTTTTATATAGTTTAATATAACCAATACCTAAATAATTATGTATTAAATATAAGATATTATAATCTTTATGTGTTAAAACATAACGACAATTATTATTAGAATATAATATAGCGGCATTTCCTTCAGAAAAGCCTATAAATCAATCTAATCAATTATTATTTAAATCGTCTTTGTAATATAATTTATAATATGATTTAAATAAATCATAAGTATCATCACGTGTAGTCTCTGAGGAATCTTGTAATATAAACATAAGTTTATCTAAGTTTCCTGCTGATTGGGATAAGATATTAGTATTTAGACTATTAAAAGTAACTAATAAATATGCTCCGTTCCAGCATATAGTGATGTTTATTACCATTATTTCACAATAATGGAAAGCCATCATTTGACTTCATACTAGGAATCCTAATAATCCAATACTTCCAATAGCATATATCATACCAATTTGACCAAATATTTGTTTCTTAGTATATGTTGAGATAATATGTGATATTATACCAAAACCTGGTATAATAAGAATATAACAATAATCTTGATTAGACTAATAGTTATTATTTATAATCTATTATGAAATCTAATACTCAAGAATTTACATCCTTGTTGGGACTATATCTTATAATATAAATATTATAGTTATTGATAAGATCAATATTATTAATTGTTAATTGTTTTATTATTTTGTATTAATAAATATACTTTACGTCATTGTAAATAATTACGATATTTATTACCTTGTAAATGAAATTTATCAAAGTATTGAATATATTTCTTAGCTGAACCATAACTAGTACTTGAATAATAATAAGTTTCATCAGTTTTATGATAACTTATATTACCACCTAATGAAGATTTTATTAAATCAAGAATAATTCTAGTCTTTAAATCAATATCAAATGTGAGTTGATATTTATTATGCTGTTTATTAAATATAAAATTACCATTTACTTCAGTAAAACCTGCTAGTCAATGGTTATCTAATATATTATTTGTAGTATTATTATTAAATTGTATATTATATTTATTATTATTTAAAATATAATTAATTACTTGAGTATATTTACTATATGTTCTAAGTTTACCATTAATAAGATGTATAACTTTTAATATACCTTCATTATTGGATAATATATAATTATAATTATAAGTATTATTCTTATTCTTAATTTTATATATATAACCATATTTTATATATTTTTTAATATAATAAGCTAATTGAATATTATTTAAATTAAAACATATAACTAATTGTTGTTGAATATTGAAATGACCAATACTATCGATTAATCCAGCTAAGTAATGACCAAATTGTTCATCATTTAATGGTTTTAAATGAGTTGATACATGTTTAGAGATTAATTTAATATTTTCATTATTGTTGCGTATAGTCTCTGAGGTTCCTCTTGATAAAATATTAATTCAAGAGTTACCTGCTGATTGACTCATAACTTGTAATATTTTTACTATGTCCATTATATTTAGGATGGAGTAATTACAAGGTAATGCTTTATAAGCATAAGTGTTTCCAGCATATAGCAACATTAAGAGGCTTAATTCCTTAACCTCTGGGTGCGTGTGGACTATATCTTCTACTTTAATCCTCATTTCTTATTAAATAATAATCATGCTTTATATTGTATTGTATTATTATTTTTAATATATGCTTTTATATCTATTAAATTATAATATTCATTAATTAACATTAATCTACGTAACTTAATACTTCGAGATGGGTTAATACGATTATATAATCTATAATTGATAATATCAGTTCTATTATGAATACATCATTTATAAGAACCATTACTAGCAGTATCATAATAGATGTCTCCTCCAAACATTTCTTTAAAAGGTATTATGTCAACTATTAATTTATTAGATACATTAATAATTAATTCAGGAGTATTTTTAATACTATAAGTTATACTTCCTTTAGCATCAAAGAAACCCATATATCATGCATTATCCTTTGTTAATTCACAAGACATTATAGTTTCTATATTTAATATAGAACATACTCTATGTAATTGAGCTAATCTTTTAGTATTCCTTATATTGCCATTAACGGCATGTATTAATTTAATTATTCCTATTTTATTATTTAATCTATATCTTAAAACTTTAATTCCTGCTCTAGCTTTAATAGAACCTCCAAATCTATGTTGTATTTGTCTTAGCATTTTCTCATCATGTAAATCTACATTAATTTCACAATTAATATATTTTTTCTTAGATATACTAAAACTTCCAGTTCCATCTATTAAACCTGCTAATCATTGATTAAATTTATCATTAGATATTTGATTTAAAGTAGTTACACGTGTAGTCTCTGAGATTCCTACTAGATTAGTTTCTAATTTATTAGAATACTTATAATCGTTGGTTATCTGCTGATCACTACTAGTATTATTACTATAATTTAACATTTTTACTCTAAGGGCTAATAATAGACTTATACTTATAGTAGTTAAATATACTATATACAATGTATATAGGAGTTTCCAGCATATAGTGTAATGCATATGTAATATTTTTATTACAAAGGGCCAACCTTGACCAAAGAATCAGAATAAATGTTGGTATAATATAGGATCTCCTCCAGCTGCTACTTCATAGAATCCTGTATTAAAGTTACGATCCATTAATAATAATGTAACTCCTGCTGTTAATACTGGTAATGATAATAATAATAATATTGCTGTAAAGAAGATACTTCATGCAAATAATGGCATATCTGTCATATGGATTCCTATACTACGCATGTTTAATGTAGTAACTATGAAATTTATTGCTCCTAATAATGAACTTATACTTGTTAAATGTATTGCAAATATCGCTAAATCAACTGATGGACCTGAATGTGCACTAATTGATGATAGTGGTGGATAAACCGTTCATCCAGTTCCTGCACCTGTCTCGATTAAAAGTGAAGCTATTACACATACTAGTGCTGGTGGTAAACATCAGAAACTAATGTTATTTAATCTGGCAAATGCCATATCTACACCTCCAATCATTATTGGTAAGAAATAATTTCCGAAGCCTCCTATTAAAAATGGCATCACGAATAGGAATATCATTGCTATTGCATGACCTGTTACTAATACATTAAATACTTGATTATTTCCATGTAAAAACATTGGTCCTGGTCCTGATAATTCTAATCTTATTATTACTGACATAGCTGTTGCTACCATTGCACATATCAATCCAAATATCATATATAATATTCCAATATCTTTATGTGATGTACTGAATAGTCAACGTGTTATATAGTTCATCTCGTGCTGATTGGTTGTCTGCGACGTATTCATTATATAAGTTTTATTTTCTATATATTAGTTAGAGGTTCTTCCCTGTTAACACTTTCCTTTTTTACTAAAAATATTCTTTCTTTCTCTCTTTATTTCTTTATTTTATAATATAATTATACATATAATTACTTCTTTATTTATTATAATAAATAATAAATAATAAATAATAAATAATAGCCCCACCAGGGGGCTCCAGTGTAGCCCCCTGGCTTGATTATTATTATATAATAGTTATATATAATAACTCAATACCTTGTGAGGTATTAGCCCCTGGGGCTGCACCATTATTTATAATAGTGTAGTTATATATATAATAACTCAATACCTTGTAAGGTATTAGCCTCCCTTAGGAGGCTGCACCATTATTTATAATAGTGTAATTAATATAAATAAGAATAATAATTTTACACTATTAAATAAAAAATAATATAAATACAATAAATTAGATTGAATAACAATAAATAGATAATAGTATTACAAATATAAATAATATAAATTAAATAAATAGATAATAGTATTACAAATATAAATAATATAAATTAAATAAATAATAGTATTACAAATAAATAGATTATTCTATAAATAAATAAATAAATTATTATACTTTCAATATAAATAAATATATTCTAACTATACACTGAAGCTAAGGGAGGGGCTATTATAGTATATTATATACTAAAATATAACTATATATTCTAACAATAAAATTAGATAAATAATCTAAATAAATATTCATTCAATATATATTAAATCTTCTAGCTATAGAATGATATTCTAAATATTTAAATAATAGAATATAAATATAAAATAATCTTATTATAAAGAATCTAATAATAGATATTAATTTCTAGATTATAATAAAATAATTATAAATAAACTATACAATTAATAAGTAAATAATTATACTAATAAAGTATAGAATAAGTTACTAATGTAAGAGTAAATCCCCACTTACCTATTTTTAATAAAAGTACGTATCTTATCTATAAGATTCTATAGAAATATATTTATCTACATATCAATATGAATATAAATCCTATAAATTAGATATAAACATAATAGAGAATAATATTCATTATATATAAATAATATCATAATATAATATAGTTAATCAATTAATATTATTAATTCTATAATTAAACTATATAGTAAATATATAATATAATATCATAGCCCCGGGAGGGGCTCCAGTGTTGCCCCTCCCTTAGGAGGGGCAGGACACTTTTATAAGTGTAGTTTTATAAATAAAACTCAATACCTTGTGAGGTATTAGCCCCGGCTGCACCATTATTTATAATAGTGTATAAGATTTAATATTCATCTTATAATTCTCATTATATAACATAATAATAAGATTCTGACAGAATAATATAGTAGAATATAATAATGAGATACTGACAGAATAATAGCCCCTCGCGGGGCTGGACTATTTTATAATAGTATAGTAGAATATAATAATGAGATACTGACAGAATAATATAGTAGAATATAATAATGAGATTATGACAATATAGTATAGTATAGTATAGTATAGTAATGATACTATGATAATATAGTATGAGATAACAGTCATATACTGTTGATAATAAGGAATAGATAAATTAAACTCTATAATATTCTTTACTGCTACTACTTTTAAGATATTGACGATCAATTCTAAGAACTTGTAATAAGACTTCTAATACGAAAGCAATAACTAATAAACTAAGGAATAAGATTAAAATAATTAAACCATATAAACCATTATGATAAGCACTAACAACATAAGGTAAAATAGAAGAGATTTCTAAATCAAATGGTAAGAATAAGATAGCAACAAGAATGAAAGCTACAGAGAAGGCAGCTCTAGATTGTTGATAAGAAGTAAATCCACATTCAAATGGACCAGTTTTATCAACATATGCATTACTAGGTGCAAGTATAACATTAATACCAATAAGTAATAAAGCAACTATAGGTGCAAGTATAAGATAATATATAAACATTAATTAGTAAGTAAAGTAATACCTTCTAATAGAGTAGGGAGAGCTAAGAATAGTCCAGTAAGAATAACAGCATATATACTAATAATTAAAGCTATTGAACTACTAAGTACAGGTTGAGTTATAATAGATTTAGTAATAAGATTACTAGCTAATTGTTTAATAATATAAGCATAATAATAAGTAGCAATAACACTAAATACAATAATAGCTAAACCTTCAAGATATAAACCTGAATCCATAAGTGCAACTATAACATAATATTTACCATAGAAACCAGGTAATGGAGGTATACCAATAAGTGAAAATAAACATAATATAAATATTAAACATAAAGTTTTATTAGGCACTACTAAATGATTAACATTAACTATAGGAGATCATTGTGATGCAGGATGTGCAGTATACTCAGCTATAGCTAATATACAATAAAATATAAGTACATGTGTTAAACTATATTGAATAATATATAAATAATAAGCTTGATCACCTAATGCAACTGCAGTAATAAGATAACCAAAGTTAAGTATACCTGAATAAGCTAATATACTTTTAAGTGTTACTTGATATAATGGAGTATATGCTGCTACTGCTATTGATAAATAGAATGTAGTTAAAAGTAATTGTGTATTAAATAATGATATATGTATATATATAAATGACATAATAGATACTTTAGCTACTATACTAATATAAGCAGTTATATAAGTAGGAGTATAGCTATATACAGCGATACTTCAAGCATGTAATGGAGCTAGACCCATTTTAAATATAAGTCCAGCTAATAAAATATCAAATGAATTAAATATATATTGATTATTAAAAGTATAATAAGTACTTAATTCAGATAAATTAGTTAAACCAGTTTGTTGGTATACTTCTGCTGATGATAATAATATAAGTACTGAAGCTATACCTCCTGTTACAAAGTATAATATTGCTCCTCTAGTAGCATTATATGATTTATTATAAACACCAGTTAAAAGATATAAACTATATGATTGTAATTCTATTACTACATATAATGGTATAAGATCATTTACCATTGGTAATAATATTAAACCTATTAGATTAATAACCATAAGTAAAGCTATTCATTGATTAGATAAATTATATCTTGGTGTTATAGTTCCATATACTAGTAAACTTAATACTAAGAATACTAATAATATTATTATTGGACTATTACCTGATGTATAAGCAAATCAATCATTAAATATAGTTATTGAACTATATTCTATACCTAAACATTCTCATGCTAGATACATGGTAAATAATAAAGCTATTACAGCTAATCTATTAAGATGCTGTGTATTAGTTGGATTATAAGCTAAATAAACTATATATGTAACTAATGTAGTTAGTAACATTCGACATAAGGTGATTCGAACACCTATCACATCATCCGTAGTGATGAGTACTACCATTATACTATATGTCATATTATTTATATATTTTATATTTATATTAATAATCATTTATTTATGATTCAGAATATAATATAATATAAGATTATGATGATTATAATAGTGTAATATCTATGATGATTCATAATATAATATATGATGAATATAATAGTGTAATATTAATTATGTATAACATTCATTTATGATGAATTATATTTATTTATGATGAATAACATTCATTTATGATCAATTATATTTATTTATGATGAATAACATTCATTTATGATGAATTATATTTATTTATGATGAAGATCTATTATGATAATTCATTTATGATGAATAGATTAGGCGCACAATTCACAATATATAAAATATAATGATGAATAGATTAGGCGCACAATTCACAATATATAAAATATAATGATGAATAGATAACCTAAACACCGTATAATAGAAGGAAGCTAACCATAAGTGAGAATAGACCACAAGCCTCAGCTAGAGCGAAACCTAAGATAGCTTGAGGAAATAATGTACTACGTAAAGAAGGGTTACGTGATGTACCATTAATAAGAGCAACGAATACTAGAGCAATACCGATAGCGGCACCTCCTAGACCGATTGTGGCGATACTAGCACCAATGTACTTAGCAGCAAGAGCTAATTGCATGACTAAGTTATTTATATAATCTTACTATATTTGCCAGTGTTAGCTTAATAGGAATCGAACCTATGTCTCCCGATTATCAATCAGGCTCTCTACCGCTGAGATATAAGCTATATTACATCATTATCATTATCATTATCATTATCATTATCTTATAAAAAAGATACTTATCTTATATTATTCATATATATAAACTATATTACATCATTATCTTATATTATTCATATATATAAACTATATTACATCATTATCTTATATAATTCATATATATAAACTATATTACATCATTATCTTATAAAAAAGATACTTATCTTATATTATTCATGATATAAGTTATATTACATCATTATCATTATCATTATCTTATAAAAAGATACTTATCTTATATAAAAGATACAAGCTTTATAATCCAACGCCAGGTGCATCTATGTTATACTTTCTTATATATTTAAAAGTATTAGCATCCTTCAGAATTATATTATTAATATATAAAAATATATAAATTATATTGATTTAATTAGTAATAAGGAATAGTTATATTAATAACTTAATTCACTTCCGTGAATAGCACCTCAAGGTGCTGAATAAGCGCAAGCGCTGAACAACTATTTTATATAGTTCTTCCTTTTATAAGGAATAGATAATATTAGTATAAGTCCCGAGCAAGTTCCCTTACTCGAACTGTATTTCAACTTATAGCATATCATAGGTTGTATATAGTCATCATATACTGAACCAAAGATCAAACAAGATCAAAAGATCTAAAAATGTATAAATACATTGAATGATGTATTTGGAGGGTTAGATAAATGACTATGAACCTTATCTGTGCTATTGATGAGTGATTAGTGCGAAATATATGACAACTTCACCGCACTATACTATAATGCGATTACTGACAGTTCCTCTTTAATACTCTCGAGTTACAGAGAGTAATCCAGTTAAAGATAGGCTTCCATGATTATACTAGTTTATAAATTCTATTAAAAGAAATATAATTAATAGTATATTCGTATCACACCTGTAGCCCAAATCATAAGGGTCATGCGGATTAGTCTTCAGCCTCTACTTTCCATAATATATCTATTATGCATCTTCATAATCATTTAAATGATAGTGAATGAGGGTTACGTTCATTAATTAGCTTAGTAACAAACCACTAGGCATGAACTGACGACAACAATGTAACGCCTGTATGACGCCCTGAGGCGCTTATTCAAGATTTGGTAAGGTTCTGGTGTATCGTCCAATTAAACAGCATGATCCACTGTATCGATATATAACCGTCTAATGTATTACATTTCATTCTTGCGAACGTACTAGTCTGGTGGTATACTCTAAACATTTGCTTGCTCAAAAAGTTAAATAACTCCTTGCGTGGTATACATAGTTCACAGCTGTAGCTAAATGGGTACCGAATCCATGTCGCTCTTACAGCTTTCATCCCTTAGCGTCAATCAATTTATATACTTTCTTTACTGTCTATTATATGTCATAACATATTATCTCTCTATATAATTTACATAGTATTATTAATTGATTCTATATATTAAGCCTACGGATCCTTTAAACCAGTGATGATAAACGCTTGCCCTGTGTGTATGACCGCTACTGCTGGCACACATCTTGGTAAGGACTATATATATTTAGCTATCATTATTAACTAATATATCAAGGTATATAAAAAGTATTCTATATTAATTATAATTTACTCTATCCTAAGATAAAATAATTTATACATATATTTGCTTTTAACCTTATGTAGATAACATGATCAATCGTTAGATCATTGTCAATGATTCCTCACTGCTGCTACTAATAGTAGTAGAAATATCTTCTATGTGTTCCTTATGGCTTCCACCATGGAATATAGGTCTAAGGCTAGTTATCTTAACCGCTTCATTATAATACCTGATACTAAAAGTATCATACATTATAAGTTATCATATGAAAACTGTATTATGGATAAATGAATTTATCTTATTATAATTTATACATGTCAATAACTACTACCTGCATCTATTAAGACTTTTGATTAGTCTTTAATTACTCACCTGAACGCAATTATATTATTCATTATAGAAACATATAATTACTTGCATGTGTTATGTCTCTACATAGCGTTATATCTGAACCTACATCATATTCATGTAGTTATATTCAATATGTTGAACTACTCGGAATTGAACCGAGATCGATCCATTATGAGTGGATAGCTCTAACCATTGAGCTATAGTTCATTACAGTTACCTATTAACTATAATATACATATATATAGTAATATAGTATAATATATATATTATAAGGAATAATTAATTATCTTTATTAAGAGTACCAATATAATATAATATATTCTCTAAAGTAGAGATTAGAGGAACGATTATAAGATAATGAGAGAAATAATATAATGTAGCGAACTGTCCTAATGCAATATAAGGTACTTCTACATGTAATTGACCTAAGTTACCAAGTAATAAGAAGTTAAATACAAATAGATAGAAAGTTAATTTAGATAAAACTTTGAAACTGTTACCACGAATAATAGATCTATCAGTATAAGGTAATGTTAAAAGAATAAGGATAGCACCGAACATAGCAATAACACCACCTAATTTATCAGGAATACTACGTAAGATAGCATAGAATGGTAATAGATATCATTCAGGTACAATAGAAGGTGGAGTAACCATAGGGTTACCTGGTATATAGTTATCAGGATGACCTAAAGTATTAGGACTATAGAATACAAATAAACTAAATATTAATATAAATAAGAATACAGTAACTAAATCTTTAAATATAAAGTAAGGATGCATTGGTAATCTATCAATGTTACCAGTAATACCAACAGGGTTAGATGATCCATTTACATGTAATGCCATTAAATGCATACATACTAATGCAGCTAAAATAAATGGTAATAAGAAATGTAATGCAAAGAAACGTTGAATAGTTGGATTACTTACTGAAAAACCACCTCATATGAAAGGTACAATATCATTACCTATAAATGGTATAGCAGATAAAAGGTTAGTAATAACTGTAGCACCTCAATGAGACATTTGTCCATATACTAAACAATATCCTAAGAAAGCAATAGCCATAGTTAGAACAAATATAATAACACCTATAATTCATGTCATTACTCTAGGTTGTTTATAACTACCATAATATAAAGCTTTACCAATATGTAAATACATACATATAAAGAAGAATGATGCACCATTAGCATGAATATAACGTATAAGTCAACCTGCATTAACATCTCTCATAATATGCTCTACACTATCAAAAGCTAGAGATAAATTACTACTATAATGCATAGCTAAGAATACTCCTGATGCTATTTGAATTACTAAACATAGTCCTAATAGACTACCTAAATTTCATCAGTAGTTTATACTACTTGGTTGTGGACTATCTATTAGATAACTATTTACTAATGATAGATAAGCATTAGATTTACGTATAGGCATAAACGTATCTATATTATTTTATACTTAAGTTAATGATGATATATTATTAGAAACATATATATAATTATATCTTCTTATAATAAGAACTTAATCCTTTTTATTTTATATATGATATAAGTCATATCTTTCCTTAATTCTATTAATTATTACTTATAATAATAAGGTAACTTAGTTATGCAATATAATGTAATGGTAACATATAAGATTCATGATCTTATCATGGTAGTTCGACTCTATCTATTGCACATTTATTATAATCTAATATAATATAATATATATCTTAAATAGTATTATATATACCGACAATATCAATATAATTGAGTACCATTATTATTATTAATATTGGATTATTCTTTATATAATACAATACAATACAATACAATACAATACAATACAATACAATACAATACAATACAATACAATATGATATGATATAATATAATATAATTTATTTATATAAAATATATAATTAACTATATTATTCCTAAGTAATCATATATATATGATGATGGATATAATATATATATATATACTAGTATATAATGTTATTCTATCTAATAGATTAATATATAATATAATCCAGTGGATAATGTTTATGTAATAAATAATATTTTATCTAACACTATAATTACATTAGTAATAATAAATATATAACTGTATTAATATAATGCAATGTATTAATATAATGCAGTGGATTAATATAATGCAGTGGATTAATATAATCTAGTGGATTAATATAATCTAGTGTATAATGGAGTTTTATTTATAAAACTACACTATTATAAAAATTGTCCACTATTATAAAAATTGTTCACTATTATAAAAGCATATTTTATGATAAAGATATACATTATACTTATTTTTATTATATTAAACATATTAAGTATATAATAGTAAGATGTCGGAATATATAAATATACTTTACATTAGTAAAATATATAGATACAGCCCTCCCTAGTTAGTATTAGTAATATATATAATAAGTAATAGAATATATAATCAATACTAGAATGATATAGTAAAATTAATAATATCATTATCACCTAATCATTCAATGAAATCTTCAATAGAGACACATTCTAATTTAATAGGCATCATACCATGATTAACACCACATAATTCACTACATTGACCATAATAAACACCAGTACGTTGAATTAATGCACTTACTTGGTTTAATCTACCAGGAGTAGCATCAACTTTCATACCTAATGAAGGTATAGTGAAACAATGAATAACATCATTAGCTGTAACTATAAAACGTATATGTGTATCAACAGGAACTACAATAGAAGTATCTGTATCTAATAAACGTAAATTACCTGGCTCTAACATGTCATCAGGTATTACATAAGACTCAAATTCTATAGTTTCTCCAACTGAATCAACAAAATCAGAGTACTCATATTTTCAATATCATTGTAATCCTATAACTTTAATAGTCATAGCTGGAGTTAATACTTCATCACATAAATATAATAATATGAATGATGGGAAAGCTATTAATAATAATATTATAGCTGGAAATATTGTTCATATTATCTCAATTACTTGTCCATGACGAATATATTTATATGCAAATTTATTATCTTTATAATCATGTATAATAACATATAATATATATGATACTAAACCTAATATAAGACATAAATAGAACATAATATGATCATATAATTCATGTATACCTTCAGCATTAGGTGTTGCTGTATCTTGTAATCTTATACCTCAAGGTGTTGGTACGTCTAGATAAATCATCTATAGTTTAATACTACCTTATATATATCTATGGAATCCATCGGAGTCGAACCGATATTACTTACATGCAAAGCAAGTGATCTACCATTGATCTAGGATCCCTTTATCTCTCCTTATTATTATTATTATTATTCTTATTCTTATTATTATTCACTTATTTATATACTTATATATCAACTTATATATATACTTCCAATGATATGTATATTATTATTATCTTATATAATTTAATTATTATAACTTAATTTATATAATTACTTAACAACATTAATTATTACTAAAGGAAATTAATAAACTATTATCTAAATATAAACTATTATCTAAATATATACTATTATCTAAATATATACTATTATCTAAATATAATACTATTATATAAATATATTCCTGCTATTATATAAATATAATACCTATATATATAAATATATTCCTATTATACCATACGTCGGGTATGTCTTAGTTCTATCTTTATATATATTATATTACACTACTCTCAATATTATTACTTCTATATCTCTTACATTATATTAATACACTGCATTATATTAATACACTGCATTATATTAATACACTGCATTATATTAATACACTTTTCTAAGTGTAGAGTTATATATATATAACCTGACTAATATCATCTTATACTATTGATCATTATTAAGTATAGTATTATATATTGTATAATATATTTAAATTATATTATCATTATGTACACTATAGAAAATTATCTAATCTTATTAAAGATTACTATGATATCTTATTAAAGATTCCAATAATATCTTATATCATAATTAATTATTCTGATATATGAACCTTAATGAATGGAGTTATTATTATATCTCTTCTAAGGATAGAATCAACAATCTAAATCTTAATTCTTTTATAATAGCCCCCTTCCAGGGGGCTCCAGTGTAGCCCCCTGGCTTGATTATTATTATATAATAGTTATATATAATAACTCAATACCTTGTGAGGTATTAGCCCCTGGGGCTGCACCATTATTTATAATAGTGTAGTTATTTTTATAACTTCATTAATTTATAATAGTATTATCTTATTATTATACTGTATAATATACTTAACTACACTGTATTGAACATTATATTATTGTATGTATTATCTATTTAATGTTCTATTATATATATATTATATCTTATATTTATATCTTATATATTATATCTTATATTAATGATATAGTTCTATATAACCTGACCAATATCATCTTATACTATTGATCATTATAAAGTATAGTATAAATTATATTATCATTACACTATATAAAATTATCTAATCTTATATTATAATTAATAATCCCGCGCTATCCTGATATATTTATATATCTTCTATATTAAATATTGTAAAGTATCAATTATAATATTATTACTATGAGGTAATAAATATATTCTGAATAATAGAATTATATATTAACTTATTATTATTAGTATGAATTATATTTATATCTCTAATATGTTATATAGTATTCCTATATAAAATCTATATGTTATAGATGTCGGATATGTTATTATTAACTATACTTTATTATTATATATAATGTATCTAATCTTATATTATTATTATATATCTTAGTCTACTTTAATTAGTAAAGTTACTTATATAAGTATTTATGATAGAATTATATATATATAACTTAAATACTATAGCGCTGGCGCTTATCTCGCCCCGGGAGGGGCTATTCAGCGCTTATCTCCCGAAGGGAGGGGCTATTAATTAGTTGTCTGATAATAGTTCTATTTCTAATATATTTATTATTGTTAGTAATATTTATCTACTACTCCTGTCGGATTATCTATTTATAGTGCCACTCGGCACTCCATTCACTGGAGTGAATAGTCATTGATTATTATTCGATATCTAATATTATTATTAAAGTAATGTAATACTAATCTTATAAAAGATTCCAATGATATCTTATAAAAGATTCCAATGATATCTTATAAAAGATTGCTAATTTTACTATTACTGTCGGATTATCTATCTAGAGTTATTGATTAAAGATTCTAATCTCTTAATTATTTATATTCTATCATATTATCTTATATATTACTAATAAAATGATCTATACTACTATTAATAATGTTATTCATATTATCCATATGATAGAGTTTATTCTCTTACTCTATCTTATATTTAGATTATACTTAATTATAATTATCTTTCTATATATACTATTGTTATATTACTATTTAATACAATATTATTTATATGTTAACTATATAATTTATTGATATGTTATAATATTAATATGTAATAATAATTTAAATTAATTAATTAATATAAATCTAATATTTAGATTCATTGTATATTTAGAATTAATAATTCATATATATAATATATAATGAATATATATAATAAATTAATGAATTCATTAATGAATCAATGAATGAATAAATTAATATATAAATAAATTAATAAATAAATAAATAAATAAATGAATGAAGATATTTTTATTTCTTTC
>JAJMKJ010000062.1:0-65216 GCA_030569255.1 Insectozyma sakaeoensis | reverse complement strand
TTTTTTGATCACAAACACAAATAGCTGCAAAATAAACCACCATCCCTACAAGAAAAAAAGAGAATATACGGATTTTGAATCGGATTTGCAATTACACCATACCCCCAGATTTTTTTTAAAAAAAAACTCCACCTAGGCTTAGCTGTTGTTAAGAATATTGTAATGGGCGGTAGGCTTTGTGGTTTCTGTCTTACATTCTACTTAGCTATGAAAGTTATGTCACGTCACGTTCTAATTTTATTTCCGATTAGTTACGAACAGGATGGATTGTACTTATATGCAAATCACATTACCATCAAACAACACTCAAACTTTATGTACAAGGTTTAGCTCTTATTGAATACTTGACTTAACGATTCAAACGCTCTTTATTTACTTGTATTGAGTTGTACCAATAATGTGTTTACTTAGATTAAATAATATAATTGTTTCAGATAATAATCATTTTTATTAACTCTTAACTAACCTTGAATATACTTGTAATATATTGGGAGGATGGTATACGCTATACTGGGTATATATTGGACGAAGTTATGGGATATAAAAGATGTGGCCGCGCAAACTATATATACGAGGGAACGGAACGACGCAGGCATATTACAATACTTCATTCATTTTTCATTCTAACAAGCAAGTGTAACTTAACGCAAACGATTACTTGTAGCACTAACATTTCACATTTGTATTTAAGCATAATAATTGAACACCATTTAACCATTTCTACCAAAAGGAGCTAATTTAAGGGTTTTTAACTGTAAATCATTTTAACAAAGTGAGAAAAACTGTTCAATAATAGGTAATTATTGGTTTTCCTCACATGCCCACACAATTTCAACTCTGTTACTTTAACATTACTAAATTCTCTTATGCAGTTTATATAATAGAGGTCTACACTACTCAGATTAGCAATATCAGTATATAAAACTAGAAACTATGAAACATTGAATTGTTGTTTCAGACTGCATTGTAATCATACAATTCAAAATTACCGTAGTTGTGTGAATAGACACCACATCAAAGACGTTTGATTGTAAAAATACCAATTTTGTGTATATACACTAATCATAACTCTCTGCATTTTGCTAAAGATTGTTGAAATGTTGACCTTAACCTCCAAATGACTCCTATCAGAGACAAATTATCCAACAAGTGATGCTAACAGTTTGGAATCTTTAAACTCTGATCTATCGTCTTGGAACGGCAAAAAAGTCATTTTCATTGTCGAAACTATGCTAATCCGTAAATAGGATTTTTAAAGCTGAAATTACATTCAGCCGTGTGTGAGGAAAACCAATAATTTACTATTATTGAACCGTTTTTCTCACTTTGCTAAAATGTTCCACAATCGAATAAAAACTTTAAATCAGCTAGTTTTGGTAGAAACATGTTAATGTTGTTGAATTTGTTAAGTTTATAAGCAAATATTGTACTTGTTAAAGTTATAAGTAAGTATAGTCAATATCATTATACATAAATAAACATATCATTATCATTAAAAATCTATATATCTTTCCGATGGACATTTTTTTTCTTTTATACCTACAATGCGCTCATCGCTTTCCTGTTTTGGTTAAGCCGCATTTCACTAGCGGCATCTTTCTCTTTCATTAACTCACTTGCCTTATAAACATATCAACAGAATTATTATGGTTAAATGAATTTATGAAATATTAGTGTTGGAAGTGATCATTTGTGCTAAATTACACTACTTTTGTGCTTTGGCTATTAGGATGAGAAAATAATGAATTAAGAGAAATTAAGTATACTTTAGGTTAGTAAAGAATTAACAAATATGTGTATTATCTGAAACAATTATATTATTTAATCTAAGTAAACACATTATTGGTACAACTCAATACAAGCAAGTAAAGAGTGTCTGAATCGTCAAGTCGAGTATTCAATAAGAGCTAAATCCGGTACACAGAGCTCAAGTGTTATTTGATGGTATTGTGATTGCGTACAAGTACAATATCCATCCTGTTCGTAACTAATAAGAAATAAAATTAGAGCGTGACACCGTGTCATGTTTCCAATCCGTTCGCGTTTTTCAAATTTGGGACTGGTGACCAGTAATATTGGTAACCCAATGTTAAATTGTGCACAACAATGAACGAGTCATTACATATATAGTATAAATCACTTTGATTGAATAAAATCTCTTTAGTTTAAAATAAACAATAGGTAAACATAGATTCTTAAATCAACATAAACTCTCCACAATGCCATAATCCTACCAATACTTTTGATGAAAAGCTCCCAAAGAACCATGAGCGACAGGTTTTTATGCTTCTCCGAGATGGCTTTTGACTTATTTCTCAGGTCTGGTTTTGACAATACTTGTATTCTGATTCAACTTTGCATTTATAAAAAATAGCCGTACTTATACATAAATTTGAAATACGAAGACAAGATTCTGTTTGGGAGTGGTTGAATTAAAGAAGTTAAATCCAAGTCATGGTCGATTTTTAAATAATAGATCAGACGATAATCTAAAACAATTCCAGTACTATAAACGACGTACCTTCTAGGGTTATAGTCTAGTGAGGTCCTTTTGAATTAGTCTATATGAGTAATACTAATAATATACGATAAAAATAATGAGAAAACATGAGAAAAAATCAAAATTTCTGGGGTTGTTGTTCGCGCTAATTTTGCCTGATTATTTGGGGCCATGAGATTCAGTTACGACACCATGTGGTTATCAGGGTCGTTAGTACGACAGTCATCAAAACTAATATATACATATATATCGGAGTATCGTTTGATCAACCTGAAAACGAACCCAAAGTCAAATCTGAAATGCCAAGTATACGAGAAAAGAGAGGTTGTTGGTAAAAATTGTCAACCAAATATGATGAAGATGCAAGATTGATTACCTTGAGACGCTAGTATTCATCTCAATTTATAATTTGCCTTTGCTCAATCCAATCAACACTCTAGAACCCACCTTTTTGAAAATATCATAACCAAACGATTCTCTTGTTGTACACATTTAATATTGGAAATATTGTAGTCGCGTCATTTTAAAAATTTCTCTACTTTCTATTTTTTATTTTTAATTGCAAAATACTAAATTGCAAAAGATACTCATAATAGGCTGTTTCTATTTGTTGAATATACGATTTCGTGTCATCACTGTAATACTTCAAATTGTGATAGGAATAAAATTTTAAACATTGTTAAGATTATTACTTTCGATGGCTAAACTCGATGTCTACGTATCTAAAAGAAATAACAAGCACTATAGATAAAGTAGTGAATAAAGCAATTTTCAAGATATGAATTAAATTAAAAAATTCAAATTAATTAGTTAATAGATGACTTTTCTTAGTAATAAAACAATAATTAGGCAAAGTGGCAGTAATAGTTAATGCAAAATTGGTAGCATCTTAGATTATAATTTCTTACACGAGTTACAAAGTTACGCATTTTTTTTTTTTTTTGTTTACGTTTTTTGTATTTATTTTGATTTTTTTGATTTTGTCATACATTACACGCTTTTCCAGTTTTTCTTTGAGTTTTTCCATTCAATCAGAACTTTTATACCATATTCATATCTTCTCTGTATACTAGAAGTGATACAATCAATTCATCCATTCATTTATTTGTCCACCCAATCACTCATTTATCAAGCTCAAGAACTCCACACTCAATATTGACTTTGACTTTGATCTTACCACTTTGATTGCTTGTGTTTTCGTTTCTCAGAGTAAGAATTCGATTGAAGTGAATAATCAATAATTCATCATCGATTGAAAGGTCTGTTTCACCAGATTTTTATCAGATTTTTCACCCTAATTGACAATATTAATAATAATACAACTATAGATTAATTGTCAACTTATAATCATTCATTATTTTCAAACTTAAACCAACTATAATTCATTCATTTTTAATATAACCATCATGGCAACCGTTGTTCATCAAAATTCTCGGCAGTTTGACAATAACAATAGATACAGTACCACCATATCTTCATCTGATTATCCTTCTTCTATAAACGTTGACAAAGTTGTACAATCTGTTACCAACGCAACTAAACGATTATCGCAAATCTCAACGAATACGAATTCATCAACAAAGAAAAGAAAGTCTCAGAATAAAATTGGCCCTTGGAAATTAGGAAGAACGTTGGGTAGAGGATCGACCGGCAGAGTCAGATTAGCAAAAAACATAAATACTGGCCAATTGGCAGCTGTTAAAATTGTTCCAAAGTCAAACTTTAGAAAGTTGGAAAACCCAAAGTATAAAAGACAAAATGAACACGAAAATG
This sequence comes from Insectozyma sakaeoensis, assembly GCA_030569255.1. Taxonomy (NCBI): domain Eukaryota; kingdom Fungi; phylum Ascomycota; class Pichiomycetes; order Serinales; family Debaryomycetaceae; genus Insectozyma; species Insectozyma sakaeoensis. The sequence goes on along the minus strand of JAJMKJ010000062.1, from coordinate 60,943 downwards.
ATGAGGATGCTGCAACAAGATTACCTTATGGTATCGAAAGAGAAATTATCATAATGAAATTGATTTCACATCCAAATATTATGGGACTTTACGATGTGTGGGAAAATAAAAATGATTTGTATTTAATTTTAGAGTACATCGAAGGTGGTGAATTGTTTGATTATTTAATTAAACGAGGAAAATTACAGGAGTTTGAAGCAATAAATTATTTCAGGCAAATTATAAATGGTATTAACTATCTTCATCAATTTAACATTTGCCATCGTGACTTAAAACCAGAAAATCTATTATTGGATTTCAATAAAAAGATAAAGATTGCTGATTTTGGTATGGCTGCTTTAGAAGTCAAAGAAAAATTATTGGAAACTTCTTGTGGATCACCTCATTATGCATCTCCCGAAATAGTCGCTGGTAAAAACTATCACGGCGCTCCATCTGATATTTGGTCTTGTGGTATTATATTGTTTGCATTATTAACAGGACATTTACCATTTGATGACGAAAATATTAGAAAATTATTACTAAAAGTTCAAAGTGGGAAGTTTATAATGCCTCATGATTTAAGTTGGGAAGCGAAAGATTTGATAACGAAAATGCTTAAAGTAGATCCCATTGAACGTATATCAATAGATTCAATTTTGACTCATCCTTTATTATCAAAATATCCTGAACCATCGATTTCATATGATAACACCACAACTTTAGATTTGAAAAAATTGAATATAAATCCAATAGAATCAATTGATAAAATTGACAAAGAGATCTTGAAAAATTTGTCAGTTTTGTTTCATAATTGTCAAGAGAAAACTATAGTATCGAGACTATTGTCACCAAATAAATGTCCCGAAAAGATGTTTTATTATCTATTAATGAAATATAGAAATGAACATATTACATCTTCAAATTCTAATGATAGTATTCAGAATTTGGAAACATCAAGGAGGTCAATACCTAGATCAACATCTATCGTTAAAACAACTATAACTGATGATGCCACGGGTGAAATCAAACAATACACAACTTTAGAGACAATCAAAACTTCATCATCTATATATTCAAATAAATCATTGTTAAAATCAGTAAATCAGCCAGCTGTACCAAGTTTAGTTAAAAAATCATCGTCCAAGCAATTTCAAGCCTCAACATCATTTAATAAAAAGAAAAAGTTTTATAATAAAAGTCACAATGGTTCAGCAAAATCTTTAAGATCCAATAAAAGTATTTCACCTCCGAATACTGGAACAAAAACAAGTCCTACTAAGTCAATGACTCGAAAACCATCCCAAGAGCCGCCACAGTTAAATAGAAAACAACAGAAGGCAAAAAGAAATTTGACTGGAAATTTTGGAAATAAATCATTTGTTAATTTTGAACTGATGTTTGATCAAGTTTTTGATGAAAATCATGAGAAGGGAACTAGCCCAAAAAGAACTGCTTCGCAACACAAGCGAGAAAATGCATTGGCAAGAAAAGAAAGAGAATTGGCGGAACAAGTTCGTGAAAAAAATGAAGTAAGAGAGCAAAGATTACGCAAAGAAGAAGAGGAAAGAAAATTATTAGAGATTGAAAAGCAAAAAATTTTGGAGAAAAGATTAAAGTTGGAGCAAGAAGAAAGAGAACTTGAGGAAAAACAAAATTTACGTGAGAAACAGAGACTTGCAATTGAAAAATTAAGAAAACGCCAGAGTAGTAATGATTTTGAGGCGTTTGTGAATGATTCAAAACGTCGTTCTGTAACCGAAAGCCCAGCTGTTGTATCATCATTGGATCCACGAACTTCATTGTTGCGAGCAAGGACTTTGGGGGCTCCGTCAATGAATCGATTAAATGAGTCATCATCAAAGGCGGTGAACACAAATGAAAACACATCCAAAGTGTTGCATAAATTAGGTATTGAAGTTTCATCTCCATCACCAAAGAAATTTGCAAGCTCTTACAAAACTTCGAGTTCCAAAAACTTGGCTGCATTATTAGAACAACCGCAACCACAACAAAAACGATTATCATCAAGTTTGAAAACTTCAAGCTCAAAAAATTTATCACAATATCTACAAAATGATGAAAACAGTCCTGCGTCTAAAAGATTGAGTATAACACAGTTTAATCAACAAGAGAAGAAACAACCGTTGAGATCGATATCTAAAAACTCATTAAATAAAAGACACAGTACACAAAGTTCTTATTACAAATCAATGCTAGATAGTTCGCCAACCAAGGCGGAATCAATAAATGAAAATGACACATCATTGATTCCGAATCCAAGATTTTCTCGTATATCATTTGGTGGATTACTCAAGAAATCAAATACAGTTGCAAACGAAGAAGGCGACATTACAATACTAAGCCAATTAAACAGCTCAAATACAGTAGTACGTAAATCCGATCCTTCGTCACCATTTTTAGGATTGGGTATCAAATTGAGAGATGACAAGATCATTAATGAAGACGATGAAAAAAATTTGAACGAATTATGCGATGAAGGTGACAATTATGATTTCGATAATTACCAATCGGATGCAAGCACTGCTGACACAGAATATTCATCTGTATCCCTGCCAGGTGCGAATCACTTGGAGGCAGAATTATCTAATTTTGATATCATAAGTTCAAAAACAGCATTGGTTGGGAGATTAAGTAAAACAAGCCCAACAATTGTTGATTCGAGAGAAACCTTGATAAAAACTACGTCTAATCAAGAAACGATAGTTCATAACAATGAAGAAGAATTAGGTGATGATAACGATAATGGAATTGAACGTAGATCAACTTTTGGTGCACATGAGCAAAACGAACATACATTTTCTATTGCGGAAAATACAGGTGACAATCATATAATTGGGGCTGGATATGATGAAGAAAATAATGACGACCTTCAAAGTTTTGATTTGAGCAAAACCAGACAGTCAACTGGTATTTTTAGTACATCACAATTACCAAGATCACCAAGAGTACAAATTAAAAATGAAGGAACCGACGCAGAAAAAGAGCCGGAAGGAAAAGCCAACTCAAGTTTGAAGGAAACTGTCAAAGAACATGCGATTGTCACCTCTCCTATACAAAATAATTTTGATGGACCAAAAGAAACATCATTATTCAAGAGGTTTTCATTAAACCCAAAAAGAACAGCTCCATTGATACCAGAATCACAACAACAGCAGCCAATGAGAGGACACAATAGATTTTCAAGAACTTCACAAGAAGTTTTGAAAGAAGAAAAACCACAAAACATTACATCGAAAAGTAATTGGTTCAAGAAATTTTTCCAATCATTATCATCATCAAAACAAGAGTCAACATTCAATAATTCCAAAATAGCCACAAAAGATATTAAGATAATTGAAAGTAGCTTGACCTCAAGCGAATTGATCAGAATTATTAAGAATCAATTGGAATTGAAAAAAATCGAAGGTACCATTTCAAAAGTTGATATTGATGAAGAATTTGGTTTAATATCAGGTGTAATTCCAAGTAAATTCCTAAATGGTAGAAAATTACAATTTAGAATTGAAATAATTGATTTGATAACGTCAAGTTCATTACATCTTATAAGAATAAAAGGTAATGATAAAGGATTTCATAATTTGATAAACATAGTGTCATACATTATCAAACAAGAGGAAAAGGCGAAAAAAAACTAGCATCAATTTCTGAAAAGGAATAGGAACCTGTTGTGTATATTATAGGTAATAAAAATTGGTTATTTAATTACGTAACGCTTTTAATCTTTCAGCCAACTTATCTTCTTTTTCCTCCGATATTGATGTCGATTGTACCGGAGATTTCAATTCCACATTTGTTGCATTCAAACCTTGTTTCATTTCAATACCAGCTTCGTCGGCTACTTGGTTCAATAATTCATCGACTTGATCTTGTGGAGTTGTTAAGGCATTTACATTGTTTGTACTACTTTCATAGTAATTTGTAGTTGCATCTAAGTCTTCGAATTGATTTTCAAATTTATCCATAACTAAGCTAATTCGCTCTAAATTCATTGTTTGAAGGGCTTTGTCCATACCTCTAATAACCGTGGTCATGTTATTCGTTACCGACCTCATGGTTACTGCAGTCTGTACTCTACTCGCAACAGCATCTATTCTCGAGCTCAATTGTAAAAGATTTATTCGTTCATTCTTCTTACGAATGGCATTCTGGGCATATAACGAAGCGATGTCACTGTTACCTTGATTTAATGCTTTTTTGATTTTAGCCTTCTCTTGTTGCTCCTCTTTGCCTGCTTTGGCGGCTTGTCTTGTCAACTGCTTGGCCGTAAATTTCAACTGGAATAATGATTGTTCTAGTCCGGACATTTACTGATTGTGATAAGAGGACAAAAAAAACAAAATTTTCGGTGAGAGTAGTACTTGGGTAGATTCAGCTTGGTGAAAAAGATAAGCTGTTTTATTTAAAAGGATAAGATGCCTTGAAAAGTAAATGTAAAGGCAGAAAAGGTAATGCCGATTGTGTGTTCGAAAGTTTATTATTCTATTGTGTAGGTTGAGCCTTCTTGTCCCCACGTGAGAATGAATCACCACCATAAATACAATTTTTTTTGAAAACTTGTCAAATACAAACACTTTAAAATGTCAGCTCCATGTCATTGCAAACATGCCGAGAATGGTCCAAGTATCGCATATAGCCATTTGTCGCCCGAATTACAAAAAGAATTTGAGGATCCAAACCATCCTGCACACTTAATCTGTGAATTGTGTAGATTATTTTATGACAACAATTGGGTTACTGGTACTGGTGGTGGTATCTCAATTAGAGATGTTGAAGGCCCAAATCCAAACCTTGTCTATATTGCGCCTTCGGGAGTTCAAAAGGAAAGGATCAAGCCATGGGAAATGTTTCTAGTTGAATTACCAAATGAAAAATTGATTCGTACTCCAAACGATATACCAAAAGAATTAACCAAGCTGTACAAGTACAAGCAATCAGCATGTACGCCATTGTTTATGTCGTGCTACACCATGAGAGATGCAGGTGCTTGTATACATACTCATTCTCAAAATGCAGTAATGACCACATTGTTATTTGAAAATCAAACTGAATTCAAGATAAGTCATATTGAGCAGATTAAAGCAATACCAAGATTAGTCTATAATGAGTCTACTGGGAAAACTGAAAAAGTGGGAAGTTTAGAGTACTATGATACTTTGACAATACCAATTATCGAAAACACCCCTCATGAAGAAGATTTAACCGATACTTTACAAGAAGCAATTAAAAACTATCCTGGCACTACTGCTGTGTTAGTTAGAAGACATGGAATATATGTTTGGGGCGAAACTGTTTGGAAGGCGAAGGTGTACAACGAAGCAATTGATTATTTATTAGAATTAGCTGTCAAAATGAAATTAAATGGTGTTCCATTAGTTAAACAATAATAAACGTTTATTTTAGTGGATTTTTGGTTCCTTTCAATGGCAATCCCTTGATTGTTTGCCAATTGATCTTGGAATATAGACCATTGTCGATTTCTCCTATGCATACGATTTCATTACCCCGGAGAATATTGACTCCTGATGGTATTTCTTGATTCTCTTCTTTGTCGTTATGATATACTATTCGCTCAATGCAATGACTTAGTATTATGTTCGTTGATTTATCGTATCCTTCGAGTATCCCTTCAAAATATCTAGCATCTGATGTTATTACATGGACTTTCTCTAGAACAGAAACTAGTTAGTATATACAATTGATGAACATCTTCTTTCCGGAACATACTGGCTAAGAACTGATTGAGATCAGACATGTGTGTTGTTAACGGATTTCTCGTTTTGATGTGATTTTTTCTTCAACCAACTTGTGTTGCAAAATTTATACCACATGTCCAACGATACAACATCTACTAACATAAACGATATTTTTACTAATTCGAATGATAATAATAACAAGTATGCATTGGACAACAGGCTATTTGAAAAGATAATTGTTGTTGCTACCAAACTAGAGATTGAATCCATCACGTTGAAAGACCAATTGACTAAATCACTCGAACTAATCACAAAACTACCATTAAATGATATTGCCAACATTAAAGAAAAAATTACCAACATCGATAGTAATTTGGAACTCATCAAAGGCGACGAAAGTCTAAAACAAAATAAAGCTAAGAATGCCTTCCAAGAACTACAGTGTATTAATCAATCACTCAATGATTTGAAAACTCAAATTGGCCTGAAATACGAATACGACAATACCAAACAACAAAATCAGTTGTTACTTCAACTATTGAATGTCATAAAAAATAATCAAATTATTTTAGAAAACACATTGCAAGAACAAAGTTTCATCAAATCTAATTTGGTTCAATTAAATAATAATATTGATTGCTTACATACTAAACTAATTGATCAGGATAAATGCTTGAAGCAAACAACTAACTACCTAACTAAATTTTCACCTAGGATTGTTAATCTTGAAAGGTTATTCAACTCCTTGAAGTCATTAGTGCTCGATTTGTTCAATAAAAGAATAGAAACTTACGTGAATGACGACAATGATGAAGAAGTAGATGAAGACTATGACAGGAGCAGTAATCGAAAGCGAAAACTAATGTAATTGTTATTACTTTCTGTTTTGAGTACTGTATGCATGATGAATTAAATTTTTTACGGCTTTATTTTTCTGGCGTTTCTCTTTTTTGACTTTAAACGGTTTTCTCAGCTGCAACCTCGCTCTTGACATGACTCATGAATTCGAATTTGCCTTTAACCAATTCTTATAATTTGATTTTCGCCTTTAACCACCTAATGTATTCTATTGGTTTAGTTTATGATGTTTGTGTATAGTACATAGGAAAATTTTTGATTTTCCAACTCATCATATATGGATTCAGACAAGCACAGCACTATTGAAAACTTTCAATATTCAACCACAACCACAAACACAAATGAGGTAAAGCAGAACTCTTCTATATGGAAATCGTTTGCGGACTCTTTCAAACCAGCCATACCCGGCGACAAACATGTACTCAAAACCACAACAAAAGATGATCGAGAATTAACTGATATTGAAAAGATCAATCTTAACTCGGCAAATACAAACCTACAAAGAAAATTGAAAACGAGACACCTACAAATGATTTCTATCGGATCAAGTATAGGCACTGGTTTGTTTGTTGGTACAGGATCAGCTCTAGCGACTGGAGGACCAGGCGGCATAATAATAGCTTGGTTAGTAACGGCAACGGCTGTTTTTGCAACTATGCAGGGTTTAGGTGAATTGAGTGTTACTTTTCCAGTTTCTGGTGGGTTCAATGTCTTTGCAAGTAGATTCCTTGAACCAGGTATCGGGTTTGCCGTTGGATGGAATTATTTTTTGCAATTCTTTGTGTTGTTACCATTAGAGCTAGTAGCCGGTGCTATTACAATTAAATATTGGAATAATTCCATCAACTCTGATGTGTTTGTTATTATTTTCTGGGTAGTTATAGTCATTATCACCTTATTGGGTGTCAAGGGTTATGGTGAAATGGAATTTATTTTCTCGATGATCAAAGTCTTAGCTGTTGTTGGGTTCATAATCTTGGGGATTGTTTTAATTTGTGGTGGTGGTCCAACACATGAGTTTGTCGGTGGGAAGTACTGGCGATCACCGGGTCCTTTTAACCATGGATTTAAAGGCTTTGCTTCATGTTTGGTAACAGCTGCATTCAGTTATGGTGGCACTGAGATGGTTGCCTTAACTGCTTCTGAGACCACAGATACAAGAAAAAGTCTTGGAAAAGCAATAAAACAAGTATTTTGGCGAATAGTGATATTTTACCTTGGTAGTTTGACAATGATTTCGTGCTTAGTTCCATACACTGATCTGAGATTGTTTGGTAAATCATCGGTTGATGCTACTGCATCTGCTTTTACTATAGCTATCGTTAATGGTGGAATCAAAGGTTTACCTAGTGTGATAAACGCAGTTATATTGATTTCAGTATTGTCTGTGGGAAATGCATCAGTGTATGCAACTTCGAGATCTTTGAACAGTTTAGCTGAACAGGGAATGGCGCCAAAATGGATGGGGTACATTGATCGTGCTGGGCGTCCATTAAGTGCAATTTTAATCACAGATGTATTTGGTTTATTTGCATTAATTGCGGCAAACAATGATGCACAAGAATCGGCTTTCAATTGGTTGTTAGCATTAAGTGGGTTGTCATCGATTTTTACTTGGATGAGCATAAATTTGAGTCACATAAGATTTAGGCGTGCCATGACAGTCCAGCAACGAAGCTTAAATGAGTTACCGTATAAATCACAGGTGGGAGTTTGGGGTTCTTGGTATGGTTTAGTTTTGAACTTTTTATTCTTGGTTGCTCAATTCTGGATTGCATTATTTCCCATTGATAAAAAACCGAACGCTTACGATTTCTTCTTGGCATATCTCGGTTTACCTGTAATTTTAGTAAGTTGGATGGGTTATAAATTATGGAAGAAAAATTTGACGTTGTTTATACGAGCAAAAGACATTGACTTGGATACTGGTAGACTAGACGTTGATCTAGATGTTCTACAACAACAATTGGCCGAAGAGAAAGCTGAACTAAAACAGAAACCATTTTATATTAGAATTTATAGATTTTGGTGCTAATTAATGATTGACTTCCTTTATTTTTTCAAACTCTTTATCCTCTAATGGATAGCACTCGGACGTTGGACTCGAATATTGTTTACTTTTACCCCATGACATTGTTGTATTCGACCTATATGCTTTGTTTGGGCTTGAAGATGTATTGATAATATTTTTGAATGGACTACCATTGACCAATTTATCGATTTCGTCATTCAAATTTTTTTCATCATCTTCCATCAATGTAGATTGGTACGGTGATGAAGGCATATTTTCAAGTTCTACTTTCTTATTTACATGTTTAGTATTTATTACATTCAGTTGTTTCAAAGGTGATAATTTCTTCAAATCGTTGTTTTGGTCAACTGGCGTTTTCGAGTTTGGACTATTATTATTGCTATCGTTTTTGAAAAATGACATCCAAGTATTGTTTGTACCTTCTTCAATTGATTTCAACATGGTTTCAAAGTCGTCATTTGCGCTTTCTTTGGTTATCGGAGGACAGTTCTCTTTGTCTTCACCTTCATCGTAAATATTTATCACCCTCGTATTAGATCGATTTGCCTTCGACGTATCTTCTTCCAATGATATCACTCTAGTGTTTGATTTTGTTGCAATCATTGGAGGTGTAGCACCTGGTAACGGGTCTAAATCAGTTGCGGGGCCACCAAATATATTCATTTGATTCAAAATATCATTATAATCTGGCGTTTGGCCCAATGGTGTAAAGGCATTATTCTTATTTTGTATAACTTGATTTATAGTGCCCGGTGTATACGTTGGGGTGGGGAAATTTGGCGATGAACCAGCTTTCTTGCCCCTTTGGTTTTCTATTTCTTTCATTTTCAATTTTTGTGTATACCTTTGTTGTTGGTTGTACTTTCGGACAACATGTTCTGGTCTCATAAATCCTTTATTTTTGTAAAACAAAAAGCATGCATTACACAAAGGCCCCAACATTCCCTCATAATTTTTCTTATCAAACTCTTTGGCTCTGATTAATGCAGAAAACTGTGGCTTTATTTCTGTCTCAAAATATTTCCATGCAATTGAAGATTCGGTACGACAACATGAGTTTATGCAAATTAATCCATGATTCTCTTGTAATTTTGTGCTTGGGATCGTATGAGTTCGTCTACTGTCAAAATCTTCTCGTAATTCTAACGGTGGTGGTGATAATGTCTTCTTGTGTTGTTCTATATTTGATTCTTGAATATATGGAGGTTGTTGTGGTGTATATGGTGATGTTGCGTTGTAGTCATGATCTTCCTCTTCGTCCTCTTCTTCATCTTCTTCATGATTAATTTTATCGTCGCGATACTCTGGGTCATCCGAGGAGTAACTTTCTTCGTTAATGGGAGATGATATTATCTGCGAAACATTCGTAAACATAGATCTTGTACGTGCCGCTCGTTCAGGTAATAACGTATTTGAGTTTGACGTTTGGTAGCGTTTTGTAACTGATGCTAGTTGGCGTTGTTGTTGTTGCTGTTGTTGTTGCTGTTGTTGTTGTTGTTGTGTGTCGGGTTGGTCCATAAATTTAAATCTGTTTTCAACTTCTTCTTTATTATAACGAGAAGTTTTCTTCAATTTATCAGCTTGTTGTATAGTTTGGATTCTTGAAAAGGAAGGTAAAGACAACGTTCTAGACGCTTTTTGAGGTAACTCTCGCGATTTGTTTTGTTCAAAAGCTCGCTTCCTTGACTTTTCTCGTTCAATTTCTAATTCAATTTGTATTGGATGTTTTCTGACTTGCTGGGGTTGTGGTTGTACTTGTGTTTGTGGTGGTAATTCATGCGGTATCGATTTTGGTTTTGGAGGTTGCTGTAGAGTCTCGTTGACTTTATCAATTGTGTTTAATTTTAGTCTGATTTCTAAAGTCTGACCCGACCTTGATGACTTTTTACCAAATAAAACATTAGTCAGCAAATTTTGACAAACTCTCCCAGGTATCAAATCTTCTTCGTTTGTTTCATTAAGAATTTTTGACAATATACCATTTGAAACAAATGGTTCGTCTGGCTGTTCAGTCAAGTCTTTGTAATATACAGCATAATCTTCTATGTTTAGCTTAAAATGATCAGGTGATGATACCAATATTTGCTTGAGACATAGCCTGAGATCGCAAGCTCCTAATGTTATTGATTTCTCATCATTTATGGGTATTTGAATTGTTTTGACGTTGAGTAATTGTGTCGATCTTGATAAGTAGGTTTGCTCTGAGTTATTAAATGTGTACAACACTTTTATCTGCATTTGCTGAGTAGATGATTCGCTCATGGTAATAGTAATGATGGTTGTATGGAAAAGATAAAACGAAAGTCGAAAATAAATAAAAGGCAATCAATGAGTTGGATCTAAAACGAAAACAAAACAAAGCAAATTAAGTTGAAATTAAAGATATCAAATGATAATTGAATTTTTTTTCTATTGGCAAGCACTAACAACAACAACAAGAATAACAGAAAGGTTTTGATTATTATTGCAAATTTTACTATGGTGCGGTGTGACACAATGTATATTTTGGCGTTGTTTTGATTTTGACAAACGCGAAACTTTCAAATGTTCTTGGGCGCCCATATCTTGTAAAATTTCGACCCAGCGCTCACATTAGCGCCACAAGACGTGCAAAATAGTAAAGCGACAATGGTACTATTTACTTGGCCCAAAAAAATTTACGCCATTTCTTACAAGACGCATCTAGTACAAACACGCAATTTCACAAATGTACGATGGAATTTTTATTTTTATATACACAGTTAATCCATTCCAATCAATTTTCTAATATCTCGAATATTTGTTTCAGCAATCGCTTTAGCATGTTGCCTACCTTTATTGACAATTGAATCCAAGTATGGTCTATCGTTCATTAACTCGTTGTATTTTATTCTCATTGGGTTGAATTCTTCAATAATGACATCACTAACGTAATCCTTCAACTGTTTGTGATCTTTGATATGCAGCATGTCGTCAACCGTTTGCTCAATTGTTTTATCAGTTATTCCCGACACAATATTTATCAAATTGGATACACCAGGTCTCTTTTCTAAATCAAAATATATGGATCCTTGAATTGAATCTGTGGTTGCTTTTTTGATTTTGAGCTGAATTTCAGCTGGCGTATCAGTGATGTATATACAAGCGTTTTGCACCGGGTCTGATTTTGACATTTTCTTATCGGGAGTTTTTAAACTCAAAATTTTTTTATTGGGTGTTAAAATCGTTTTTGGTAATGGAAAATACTCTCCATACTGAGAATTGAATTTAGCAGCTATATCTCTACATAATTCCAAATGTTGTGCTTGGTCGTCTCCAACCGGAACGTGAGTAGATTTGTAAATCAAAATATCTGCAATTTGCAAAATAGGATAACACAATAATCCGGCTTTTGTTGCTTCTAATACTTGTTCATCCGTAATATTAGAATTCTGGTCTTGCTTGGATTTAGACTTCCATTGAGTCATTCGATTCAATTGTCCCATACTCGTAATGCAAGTTAAGTACCAGTTCAACTCAGTATGCTCGGGAACAGAGCTTTGAAAATATAATACACATTTATCACTGCTTAATCCTGAAGCTAACAAGCTTGCTATTGCTTGATACCGATATTCTTTCAATTCCAGGGCTGGTTTGGGAATAGTTATCGCATGTAAATCTGCAATGCCAAAAATGCATTTATTGTTATTGCCAGAGTAGCGGTGTGATAAATTTTTCCAATTTTTAATTGCACCTAGATAATTTCCCAAATGAATTTTACCCGTAGGTTGAATTAATGAGAATATGACAGAATTAGAAGGTATGTTGTCATATATTCGAAGCTCTTGAACTGTGGACCTCGCTTTGTTGGAAAGCCATCTAAGACCATAAGCTCTTGACATTTACCACACAATCTATTTTTTTTTTTTTTTTTTTCATTATTTTATTTTCGATCTTTAGGTGTTAGCCTCTGATATCAGCTAATTTCAACTCTACTATAAAAGCAGGTATAATGCTACTGTTACATTAATAATCTATTTACTTATGCTATTATATATCTCTTCATCTCTTCACCTATGTTGTAGCGACTGCAATGTTTTTGAATTTTTATTGTTAACATTGTCATCCTCAATATTACTTTCATTATTATCATTATTACTAGATCGGCCATCACTTGTGAAACCTCCAACCACATTATTAATTTGAATTCCATTTTTGGTTAATCTGTTCTCCAACTTTAACCTTTGTAATTCTCTCCATCTGTTCAATTTCGAATAATCATGTAATTTAAATCCAAACACTTTAGGAACATAAGTTTCCTTGGAATGTATTGGAATCATGTTTGGAAAATTTTGAAAAAACATTGCAGGAAAACTGGTACCAAAATAGGCACCATCAATCACCGAGTGTCGACCCAGTTTCGGGTTATACAAATCTTCACATTTTGAGCAATATAATTTTACACTAGCCATTCTTGGTTGGTCATTCAAACCTATAGGCAACAATGGATTCAACTGGCAATGTACTCTGGGGCAATAACCAAAATCCCCGTTCCTAAACTTCTCAAACATTTTATTTAAACCTCTTGTTGTCAATATATATCTTGCATGTATTAATCCGTACAAAATTCTGGCATTATGTTCCAATGCATCTCTATGATCTTCGGGCTGCGATTCAATATCTATAACATCCGTTATTATATCTATCAATGTGGGTAATTTAGACACTTCTTGATTTAATCCAGTTAAATTGAATCTATCTCTTATATACTCGTCATCAATATCACAAAAATATTCATTACCTTTTATACCTAGAAACAAGTCAATCCAATATTCAGTAAAGTCCGAGCTTGAGTCGGTTACATATTCTTCATTAGCCATTATTAATTAATATCGTTTAACAAACCAAAACAAAAAAAAAATTATCTATGATGACAATACACTATTATAAATCTATTAAATATAAACTCTTCCAATTGTTCCAAAAGCAAATAGTAGAATTCAAATTCAAAGATTACTAGGATATTTAAACGTTGCTTGATTATACTTTGACTAATCCTTCTCAGAATTTATTTTTGATATTAAACAAAATTTTATTTTGTTGATAATTTGTGATGTACACTTACTTTTCACAACCAAAAAAGTACCAGGTTAACATTGATGCAGTTTTATTAACAATGAAATATTTAAATTTACCAAAGATATTTCACGGTGGCGAGATACATTGTTTGGATATCAATGAAATTACAAATAAATTAATAACCAGTGGTAAAGACAATTTGATCAGCATTTGGGACTTGAATCAATTTTTACATGTGTCGAAGTTGAATTTGAATCGACAGGAATTCAAAGATGAAACAGAGTCCATAACTCCAAAAACAAGTTTTTTATTTCATAAATCATTACCACATATTGTCAAATGGTATTCTGACTCTAAATTCATTTCAAGTGACCTTGATGGGAATATCTATTTTTACAATACTGAAACAAATGTGAACAGAAAATTATATCCTTTAGATGACGAAAAGGGACCACTGGTAGTTGATCTATCTATATGCAAAAACTTGATTGCGTGGAGTTTGTCTGATGGAAAAGTCTACATCTTTGACTTGGAGAAAAACACATTGCAAGAATTGACAAAATTGTGTCATGAAAAACCTATCATACAACGAAGTATAGCATTCGATCCAACTAGAAATTACTTGATAACTGTTGGTGACGATACACAGGTCAATTTATACCAATTTAGCATTTCTGAAAAAGAATATAAATTTAGATTAATCAATAAAATAGAGAGATTATTCAGTAAAAATCCATTGAATGTCAAGTATAAACGAATTTCGTGGTCTCCTGACGGTGATTTGGTTACTATTCCAACAGCAACCAAAAACCAAACCACATTAATATCATTGTTATCAAAATCGAACAATTGGATGAACAAAATTAGTTTAGTTGGTCACGATCTTACCTGCGAGGTTATTCGATTTAATTCCAAAATTTATTCCGAAGTCGAAAATGACTCGTTTAATTTGTACAACATTATTGCTTCGGGTGGTAGTGATAAGACCTTGACAATTTGGAATACAACCAAAACAAAACCAATCATAATTTTGCAAGATTGTATTGAGGGAGAAATTCTAGACCTCAAATGGACTAAAGATGGACAAAGTATAATATTTGTAACCTCTACAGGTAATTTTGGTCTTGTTCAATTTGAAAACAACGAACTAGGGTATGTTGCCAACGATAAAGTATTCAAAAAAATTTGTAAACTACAAGAAAACTTGACCAAACCTTTGAATTTTAGGTATGAACATGAACAACAGTCATCAGGAAATACTAGACGAGCTCTACCTCCAATTGAGTATTTGGAACAAAAGGATGCAATTAGCATTGAAGAAGAAGAGTCACCAAAGAAGTTGGATGCCGAGATTCAGGAACTTGATGAAGAGAATGAAACTAGCGAGACATCAAAAGTTTTATCTACCGATAAAAAAGGAGAAATAGAACCAAAAATAATAAAGCTGCCTAATTTAGAAATACATGAGTCGGTCGAGAGTCTAGAGAAACCACTTAAACCGCAGACGGTTCTGTCAAAGGAAATATTGAAAGAAACAAATACAACAAAGCTGTTACTTGAAAAGCAAAAAGTTACTACAAAAAATGGCAAAAAGAGAGTTCAGCCGGTACTTTTGACGAACAGCAATTCATTAACTCCACCACCACCAGTTAAAAGTTCAAGTAAATTATCAGAATCGGTTGTGACAAAAACGGCGATGGAGTTTGATAAGCCATCATACTCGGTTTCAGATGATTTTTACAAACAGAATAAAAGAAAACCAACAGATGAAAATGGAAACGTAACCAAAAAACAGAAACGAGAAATGGAACCTATTAAATTTATTGGATCTGTAATTTTGAATCCCAACACAACGTTTTCAAAAATAAGGCTCGCAGTACCTAAGATAAGATTTAATTTCCAAATGAAATCAAGGATAGAAAATGAAGTTTTTGTGTTGGATATAAAAAATGGTTCAGGCAATGAAGTCAAACCATCTAGAATTACTTACTTCAAGAGAGATAAAGAAATTTGGTGTGATTTCATTCCTAAATACATTCAATTATGTACCGAGGGGTCTAACTTTTGGGCAGTATCAACTAGTGATGGTACGATTTTAACATACTCGCATATATCAGGTAAACGATTGTTGCCCCCATTGGTTATGGGGTCCCCTTTATCATTTTTAGAAAGTAATAAGGATTACTTGATGGCCATCACAAGTGTAGGTGAGTTATATGTTTGGAATTTGCAAACAAAAATAGTAGAGTTATCAACTACAATCACAACCGTATTGGATTTAAACAATAAATTTCAAGAAGATGGATTGTCGAAAGGAGAAAATATCACCTTGTGTTCAATCACATCTTTGGGTATACCGTTAGTAACATTAACCAATGGCTCGGGTTATTTGTACAACAAGAATCTTGAAGTATGGCAAACTATTTCTGAAAGTTGGTGGTTCTTTGGATCGCATTACTGGGAAAGTGCTGAAGAAAAAGGACCACAAACTAGTGAGATATTTGCTAAATCTCAAGATGAATCTATCATTGAGTCGTTGGAATCTAAAACTAATGAAGAAATATTAAGGAAAACAAGAACGGGTAGGGGCAAATTCTTCAACAAAATTTCAAAAAATATGATTATGAAAGAAGGGTTCGAAAGCTTAGAAAATACAATTTCTATAAGTCATTTAGAGAACAGAATATTATGCTGCGAAATTCTAGGTGAAGTTAAAGATTTTCATAAATACTTTATAACCTATGTCCAAAGAATTTGTGAGTTGGGATTAAAAACTAAATTATTTGAAATTTGCAATGACTTGTACGGACCAGATGAGAAAAATTCAAATTGGCAAGATAAAATTTGCACTTACAATAAAACTGAATTACTCAAAGAAATTATTAATTTGTGTTCTCAATTTAGAGATTGTCAACGAATCTTGATACATTTTGGTAAAAAAGTTGGTCTTGTCATAGAATAATTATAACTGCACTTCAGGGACCTCTATTTACATTTTCATAATTTATATACATTTGAATTGTCCCAGCCTTTTTCTTGCAATAAGCCTCCTACTTTACCTTGTTCGTTTCTCACCAAATCTTTTGGTCCCGCTATATAATTGATGTACCCATCAGGTCCACAAACTATAGCTAAACTTGAATGTTTTTTTGGTAGTTTAGATGTATTCAATGCTTGCTCAATTGCACTCTCAAATCTTTCTCCTCTTTCAACTTCATTGGAAACTAGTTTCTTTTGTTTGGAAATTGACTCGTCCTGGCTTAACATTTTCATCCGGAGTTTTAATTTCTCATCCTCTGTAATCAATTTCAGGTCAATCTTCTTTGGTGTTAAATAATTAGATTCGGTTGGCTTTGCAACATCTTTCTTCAGTATTGGGTTTTTGCCATCTAAATGATAAACAACTTTAACTCTATCCAACTTTTCTAAAAAGTATAAAAACCGCTCTAAATTTCCCAATTCGCCTGGTTTCTTAGCTGAGTAATGAATAGTTATGAAACCTAAATAAGGATTCTTCGAAAACAAAAGTTGTAGAACAGGTGCAATACCAGTGCCACCACAAAAAAAGGTTATATTGTCCACGTCTTTCAAATCATTTTCTTTTTTGATAATTGAAAGCATATTATCCGGTTCAACCTTCGAAGGTAAATCTTTGAATATCGGTCTTGAGTGAAGCTTATTTAAAGGGTTATATGGTAATTTATAATCCGTGTTGGGTCCTCTTAAATCTAACTCATCACCTTCATTTTTACTAGTGATATATTTTGAAACCTCCCCATCATCATATCTTTTCACGTACAAACACATTGAGCCGTCTCTATCGTTGACATCATTTTCAGGATTTATAACTTTTAATAATGGTTCTTTTTCTCCTTTTCTGGTATATTCCGATTTCAAAAAGTATAAGGGCAACGGTGTATAACTTCTAACAATGTTAATATCAGGGTGTTTAATTTCAACGGACCATATTTTCGATGAACCATTCCAAACGCTTTTCTCATTCGGGTTCATACTAAAACTCATTTGCCAATTATTATATTTCGGCTTTATTTCAATCAAATAATGACTGTCGTCGATTTGCATTTTGTAAGTAACTATAAATTTATGGAACTCATCTGGGCTTAACAAGTCATTAGAATCTTCACCTTCTTCTTTAGTTGTTGGATCGTAAAACCATATTTTAATCATGTATCCTGACCAGCCCAACACTATAATTGTCAAAATTTTTGGTATGTACCTCGACCATCTAGTTCTAGTTTTGGGTTTTTCAACTAAATTGTTATATTGGTCTTCGTTTGGCAAATTGGGATACTCAAAGCTCAATCTCTTGTGATTTAATTTTGGAATATATGGTTTCTTATCCTTTTTCAATAATTGATCTATTCCAGATGTGTTATCAAACGGCGCCGGGGCTGCGTTGGATGATTGTTGCTTAAATTTAAACCGAGACACATTTTGGTCCTTGCCCTTCTTTGATACCTGTTTATCGGTTGAATTGAACCTCACCAGCAATATCTGCTTTGTATTAAGTCGTCTTCGTACAGCAAACATTCCCAAGTAAAAAAATTAATTTTTCAGATTTCGAGCATGATTGAACTAGTAAAATCAATCAATGCCCACAATGACAAAGTATGGAATATAAGTTGTCATCCTACATTACCCTTATTGTCAACTGCATCAACCGATAAGAGTTGTAAGATATACAAACTATCTAGGCAACAGAATTTTCCTAAATTAACAACATTGGAAGATACTCATAAAAGATCCATCAGATCAGTTGAATTTAAACCCACGATAAGCAATTCAAATGATGAAAACTTTTTGGACTTGCCTGCATTGGCTTTGGGGTCTTTTGATTCAACTATTTCGGTTTGGGGTATAGATGAGCCTTCAGATATGGCATACGTCGATTCAAATGAGGTTTTAAATAATCAAGTCGAGCTTTTGACTAATCCCGAAAACGAATGGAATTTGATTGCAATTATAGAAGGGCATGAAAACGAAGTTAAGCTGGTTTCATGGAACTACTCAGGAAAATATCTCGCATCTTGTTCACGGGATAAAACTATATGGATCTGGGAAACAGATCCTGAAACATTGGAAGAATTTGAATGTATATCAGTGTTGAATGATCATCAACAAGATGTGAAGAACGTTTCCTGGCATCCGACAAAGAATATTTTGGTTAGTTCCAGTTACGACGATACTATAAGAGTATATAAGCAAGAAATCGATGATGATGATGACTGGTCATGTGTGGGTATATTAAATGGCCATGAAGGTACAGTATGGTGTTCAAAATTTGAACATCCAAATTCTCCCAATGCAAAACAAGGAAAGCTCAGATTGGTCAGTGTCAGTGATGATTTAACGGTGCGTATCTGGTCAACCCAAGATGAAGCAAACACTGATTCGAATCATAACTTACCAAGTTCAATAAAGCACAGCACAGAATTAACATGGGAACTAGATCAAATTTTGCCAAAAGTCCATCAGTATCCGATTTATTCGGTTTGCTGGTCAGAAAAGTCTGGTAGAATAGCCACAGTTGGTTCAGATGGTTTAATTGCAATTTATAAAGAACAAGATGACAAATGGGAGATTGAATCAACGAAAGAATCGAGCCATGGCGTTTACGAAGTCAATTGTATTGTATGGGCAATTATAGAGGACAAGGAAACATTGATCACAGCTGGTGATGATGGATATATAAATATATGGCAAGTTTAAAATATTAAACCTAATAAAATTATAAATGAAGCAACACCAAGTAATATCATAAAGCAACATAACATCCGTCCGTTTGAGTTTCTCTGCCAACGCTCGGCACTACGTAATTCCAGCACTGCTTGCTTTGCATTTGAGCTATATGAAAATATGTTATTTTCAATATTATCAATTTGAAACTGTTGTTCATTTATAATACCAGATAGATTTGTAAAAATATCATTAATTTCTTGAGTGTCTTGTTGTATTTGATGTATTTCACGTTCTCTCTCTTCAATCATTAACGTTTGCTGCTCCAACTCTTCTGCATTGATGGGCTCATATTCGATCTGTATCTGTTGTTGCTGTTGTTGCAGGTCGCTAGATGATTCCTCTCTTGAAAAAGATTTGCTTGGAATAGACGATGTCTGACTAGCTTCATATCTTTTTTGCAAATTTTTGAAATTTGATAGTGAATCCTTGACTAATTTTATTTGAATCAGTTCCTTTTGTTTCAAATAATTTATAACTTCAATATCCTCATGTTCGTAAGATAGTTCATTAATTATACCGTTTAGTTTCTTGACAAATTCGTTCACTTTTTTGTACAATTCAGTAGTTTTTTTGAACTCCAAACTCAATTTCTCCAATAAATCGGTATTACTTTGGTTAATTTCAAATTTATGAAGATCGACCTTAATAACTGACAATTGCTCTTTGTTTATATGGTTCAACTGATTTTCTAACGATGCTGAAATAGACTCGAACTCAGGATAATCCTTATATTTATGCGAACTACTAGTAACTTGTCCTTCTAAATCATCTTCGAAGGGGTTGACAAATGACATGGTGATATAATGTACATGTAATCTAGATTTGGGAATCACAAAAGTAGTGTACAGGGCGCTCTTTTTTTCTTTACCACCTTTGTGGACTTAAGCTATGGGACTCTTAGCGGAATCACGAATGTACTATTTGGCTCTTGATTTATTAGAGTTTGCCGTCAGATAAGCATTCAAGCTACGATCTCGTCGTTGGTTTTTATTTGGTCCACCTTTAGGATTTGTAAAACACATCTAACAATTCTAAATTTTGTAACACCTCAAATAACAATTATGGCAAGAACATCGAACAATCTTACAATACTCCCTAATTATTGCTGTTTTCTAGAGAGAAAATTGCCTCGTGCTTGAACCTTTACTATGTATTATTAACTTAACCTGAAAAATAATCAAAAGAAAAAAAAATCTAATTCTTCTATATCAATAAATTCTTATTTCACGAAACGAAAATTTGTTCAGCCGTTTTAAACATACAACAATTATTGAGGACATAAAATCGATAAATAATTGTACTTTCTATATTATTATCTATGTATTAATCTTCTTGTTCAGAAAGAAATTTTTCACATTCTAATGCAGCCATACATCCAGTACCAGCGGAAGTAATAGCTTGTCTATAGACTTTATCTTGAACATCACCAGCAGCAAAGACACCTGGAATTGAAGTTGTAGCGGTACCTGGTTTTGTTTGGATATAACCTGATTCATCGAAATTCAATTTTTCGGATTGGAAAACTTGAGTTGCTGGAATGTGTCCGATAGCGTAGAATAAACCATTGACTGGCAAGTCTGATTCTTCGTTTGTTTTATTGTTTTTTATTCTCAATGAAGTCAATAATTTGCCATCACCTTTAGCTTCAACACCTTCAGTGTTCCATAATATTTCCAATTTTTCATTATTTTGTGCTCTCTTTTGCATGATAGTAGATGCTCTCAAGACGTCTCTTCTAACCAACATGTAAACTTTTGATGCGTATTTGGTTAAAAACAAAGCTTCTTCACAAGCAGAATCACCACCACCAATAACAGCCAAAGGTTTGTTCCTAAAAATTGGGACAGCACCATCACAAACGGCGCATGCAGAAATACCTTGTTGCCAATACTTATCCTCACCTGGTAAATGCATTCTTTTGGCAGATGCACCAGTTGCTATAATGACAGCATCTGTGGTTATTGGCTCGCTATCTTCGTTGAATTCTGTCCATAATTTGAATGGTCTTTGCGAAAAATCCACTTTGGAAATAGTTTCAGATATAATTTCAGTTCCAAATCTTTCACTTTGTTGCTTCATTTGCTCCATTAATTCTGAGCCTCCAATACCGTTTGGAAAACCTGGAAAGTTCTCAATGTCTGTAGTGGTTGTTAATTGACCACCGGCAGCAATACCATTTGCCAACATACCTTCGTACAAAGTTGGTTTAATTTCAGCTCTAGCTAAGTAAATGGCGGCAGTATGTGCGGCAGGACCCGATCCTACGATTGTAACTTTATGATGAACCATGATTTAAAATTTGCGTGTGTATGATAAACTAATTGACAGATACTGGTGTGAAAATGCGATTGGTGAAAAATAGGCAATATTTATACAAAAGTTGATTATAAATTGTACAATGCCGAAAAAAAAAGGCTAGAATTATGTAATCAAACAAAGATCTAATTTTACGTGTACTGCTTCACATGCTCACTAATTAACCCATAATCTGGAATATTCAATGCTACCATGTGTCCGTGTATAACCATTGTCAGTTGACTAATACATAACAAGCTGGACTTGAATGGATGCTTTATTATCCTGTAGATATATGTATGTATATATATTATACAACAAATTAACCAACATTTCTTTTTAAATATCGATCTATTCCCAGCTTAAGTGTCAAACCAACCATTCTAAAATTTATATAGTTAGGAATCACATCATAATTATTTCAAAGCTCCAATGTTTGATCTTGTTGACAATTTGTCATTTATTCAAGACAAAGTCTTTGACTATTGGGCTTTTTTGAAGTAAAGGGTCCAACAATACATTACTCAAAAACCATTGCAAACCTCGCCTCCTTTCTTCCAACCAATTCTTATCCATCATAAGTCTACTTATACTAAATGAATCTTTCGAAGGTAGATTTGGTATCTTAATATCATTGCGTTTATAATAGTCATCTAAATCAGTTTTAAGTTTCACAAAATCAGTATATCTTTTATACAATATGATGGACGAAAAACTCAAATCATTGATTATAACTTTTATTTGCCATACATTGTATGCCTTCCCATTTTCACCTTTTATCAAGTGATTCTCTCCGATTATGACATCTGTTATATGTGATAGATGATCAGTTTGATGATTCTCTATGGTTTCTCCATCATGCAATTCTATTGGAACCGGTAATGTCTTATTCAATTGAGATACTGAGTTTTTGCGTTGATTCCTTGTACTCATTAAACTCCGGGTTTTGGTTAATCAATTGGTAATTGTGTTTTATTATCTTTTTTTTTTTGTTCCTGCTGGAATCATTCAGGATGGATATTATTAAGCGAAAATACCCTTGGTATAAACGTATATTACACCAATTTCAAGCGAAAAGAAATATCCCGTTTCGAAGAAAATGGTTTGTTGGCTATGACTTGTATGGTAACACATATTGGGAATTTACTATTGACGGTAATTTATCGAGACTAAGAAGAAAAACCGAACCTTTGAAGAAAGAATTATTTCAAGTTGATTATTTTAAAACTATACCTCCACAATGGTTGCAATGGCTTAGAAGAACTAGAGAGCACCCTCCTGATTTAAATGAATTATTGAACGATCAACTAAGGCAGCAAAGAATGAAGTTATTGGGACAACAAGCTGATGAGAAATGGAGGCTTGAGAAAGTGAGACAGGAACAAGAACAACAGCTAAAATTACAACATGAATTGAAAAAGGCAGAGGCGGAATCACTGGAGTTTAAAATTTTACAAGAAAACGTGGTAAAAGAGAACCCTTGGAAAATGGCTGATGAATCAAAAGATAAAAATCCCATTGAAACTGCAACTATCAAACCTAGACACTAATTTGTATATATCATTTATTTATTAACAGAAGTTTTTCTTCAAAAAGATTTACCAATTTGTTACTATATTTTTCCAACATCGCATTTTCTTTATCATCAAATTCATTATCGATGAATTTGACAATGTCCATCAATTTGTTTTTTACCATGACTTTTTCTTCTTGATTCAAATTTTGCACATCGTTTTTCAAATCGTCTAGTTTTGTTATGATTGTTTTGGGTGTTGATTTGAAATGTGCTGCTGGTGAATGTAATACAATGGGTTTTCTTACCGGTGAAATGGATCGTTTATTGACTGCGCTTGATGGTGATTTCAACGGTGACAGCAATTTACTTATTGTGTGCAATCTGGTGGATTCAGTTCTTGCCGTTGTTTTAACAGGACTTGTCACACCAGAAGAGATCGATTTTGTCCTGATTGGACTAGTAACTCTTGGCGGTGAAGAATTACTCTTAGCTTCAATTCTCTTTAAAGTTGCTGACGTTAGTAATCTAGGCGACAGTGGTGTCGATGCATCAATTTTCAGTAACTTCTCAATTGACTTAGTTGGCGATGATTGGCTTGAATGTTGAGTTGGTAGGATTTTCCTGGTTACTTTTGTGTATACGGGTATAGGTACAATCGACTCTTCTTCAAATTTATCTTCCGTAACTAACTGCTTTTTGGAGTCAGCTATGCTCCATAAAAATAAACAACCATCATTACTTATGGAAATTATTTGATCAGTTCCATTAATCAGAAATAAGCTCAATAAACTATCCAGTTGACCCCAAGAGACCCCCAAAGGTTTACCATTTATATAATTGAAGCATCTTAAAAATTTATCACTCGACCATACTATTAAGTTGTCTTCAAATTTGACAAAGCTTTCAATTAGCAAACTTTGGTTAGTTCTTTCATCAAAAAACTTTAATTGTTTCTTCAATTCGTAAGTCTTCAAATCGTAAATCAACAAGTTTTTATCCGCCGTTGATATTGTCAAATCGTTATATATTTTCATTTCGGTTGGTGTCGACTTCAAAGTTATTATTTTCTCTTGTATCACTCTCACCTCGTCGTTTTCAGTTACAAACTGGTGCACTGATATAGTACGGTCAGATGATGAGACATAAATATGATTATCATGGAATAATATTTTAAGCAAATTTCCATTGTGTATAGGAATTGTTTGTAGCAAATCCCAGTCTTCTTGTTTCAAAAAAACTTGAATCATTCGATCTCTAGATATACTACAAACCATATCCCATTTATCAATCTTGAAATAAATGACTTCATTAATGGTGGAAGAATGTGCTTTCACTTGATAATTTATGGTGTAAGACCCGTCAATCAATTCGATAATGAACAAGTTTCCGTGTCTATCTCCTATAATCAAATTATTTTCAAATTTCTCTACTGCCGTCATTGTATTGGATATAACATCGGTGCTAGGTAAATCAATTTCAATTAGATTTTCTAACCTTGATAACAGAGCTGGGTTTAATATCTTTATCACCCCCGATTTCGAAAACAACAAATGCTCATTAGAAAAAGATAGTTTCACTCCGTTTATGTTTTTCAAAAGTGAGGACATAATTACCTTTCTCTCCGTTTGGTCATTTTTATCAACCAACATAATCAGTTCAATGTCTGATAAATAGATTATTTTTTGCTCCAGAAAGTTATACATCTGAAT
Source organism: Insectozyma sakaeoensis (assembly GCA_030569255.1). Lineage (NCBI taxonomy): Eukaryota > Fungi > Ascomycota > Pichiomycetes > Serinales > Debaryomycetaceae > Insectozyma > Insectozyma sakaeoensis. The sequence continues at coordinate 36,040 of JAJMKJ010000062.1, read as the reverse complement.
TATAGGTTTAACAACGGTTGGACCTTCTTTGGTGAATGGTGATATGTGCTTTTTGTCTGGGCTTGACGAAAGTGGTGTCGTCAATTTTGCAGCTGGTTCGAGATCATCAATCAGAAGTGATTTAGTTGTATAACTATCAGCTCCAAGCCATATCTTTTGATCAACATAATCAACCATAATTGAATTTATTTCGTTTTCAATTGGGTTATTAAGCATAATAATTTTTGGATTATCAAAATTTAATTTTAATAGTATCAATTGACTAGAGCTTGTTAACACCAACATTTCATCATCATTTAAGATGCACCCATCAATAAAATTTGAATTAATAAATGGTCCAAGCAAAGCATTTTTGCCCTTTAATACTCTTGCTCTCGAATCCGAGTGTGTATCAAATTTCCAAATTTTTATAAACCTTAGACCAATGGTAATTAACAAATTTTCATGCCATACCAATTTGTTTATGATGTTTGAGCATCGATTTGATAAGTGCAAAGTACATGAGTTGTTGTTCAATTTCCAAATGTTGATAACACCGTCATTAACTGTCCCTAAACTACATAGGTATTTCAGATCAGGTGAGAATTTCAAAGTATTGACACCAAACGAATGTTCATAAATGATCATTATTGGAGTTTGATACGTGGCCAACGAAAATAATAGAATGCGAGGTTGATAACCAATTTCTCCAATAGCTAATAATTTCTTATTTGGTGAAATGGCAATACAATTGATTGACCTTACTTTATCTTTTAGCTTCGAGGGTGATGAGTTCAGTTCATTATCATCTTGGTCATTTACATATGAGTTACCGTAAACTTCAATCGGACTTGAATTGATCAAATACCCATGAGAATCACGCTTATCTTCTTTATCGTACCCGTTTGGTAGATTTGATATTTCATCATTAACTTTGACATTGGCACAAAAAAAGCGTTGGTATTCGATTTCATTAGTTTTTACGTCGATCGAGCAAACTACTACCCCTCCACTTGCAGTGTAAGCTATGATGTTGTCTTGGATCGCAAATTGTTGACTGGTTCTTGCTGATGTACCAATTACTTGTTTGATATTCAAACTGAAATCATGAAAGACTGGTGATTTTGCGTTTGAGTTGTGATTTTTGAACTTGATACTGTCTACGTCGGTCATATCATTTGAATTAATTGTACTAAACTAGTGGTATAACTTGAAAATACGTAAATGTAAACAAAAACAAATATTATTTTTTTTTTGATGCGTAGAATCACAAATTGCAACCATGTCTGATGAAATATCCTTGTCTGTGGAAGAAACGAACAAGCTACGCCGACAAATAGGACTCAAAGAATTACCTACTAATAGAAACTACGATGTTATAGAATTTTCTATTAAAGAAACTAATAAGTTACGAGAAAAGATTGGGTTAACACCAATACCAGAACCCACATCAACAACAAGACAAGATGTGACAAGTCGCAGTCACCATCAACCTACATCAATAAAGAAGCAAAAAGATGACGACTTAAAAGAAAAAATAGAGTTGGCCAAGTTCAAGTCATCCCAAAAGAGGAACTTACAGACTAACGAGATTATAGAACAAGAACTAGACACTAATGAATGGTTAAACCTGTTAGGCAAAAATACTAGTAAAAAGCAAAAAATAGTCGAAAATAGAAATCTACCTCAGGATTCACTGATAAAGATTGGTCATTCATCTAAAGAACTTCATGATATTCAAGGAAATGAGATTTTCACTCTTAGAGATTCATTAGTAACATTAGATGAAGACGATGATGTTTTAACTAACGAAACCTTGGTACGAAAGGCTAAACTAAAGAAAGATTTAATTGATCGGAAAGAAGCAGAAAATGTTAAATTTAACGGAAGGCACTATACAAAACTTAATGAAAGCGACGATGAAGAGCAGATAGGACCAATTAAAGAAGAAATAGTGATTAAAAATTCTAGAGCAACTTTACCTCCTCAACTTACGCAGAAGACAAATGTACAGAGCAACACCATCATCATTGATGATTTGTTTGATAATCTAGAGAAGGAGCAAAAGAAAGAAATCAAGCCCATCAAAATGAAAAAAATAAAGAAAAGTGACTCCAGACGAAGAAAGCCGATTATTCTCGATAATGATGGACAAGTCGACACAAATGACAAAATAAGCGATAATTTTTTTAGTGATATAGAATTAGAGTTAACAAGCTCCATCAACGCCAACAAATCCAAAGTAAAGACTCATCTCACGGCAGAACAGTTGGCTCAAGAAATATTAAAATCTAAAAGGTTTGCATTGGAACGTGAAATTGAGCAAAACCAAATTAAAGAAAACATATTTGATCAAACTACCATGTTCTTGAACAACTTGAACTCAATAACACCAGAATCTGATGCAAATGATCGCCCAAATAATGATTTTTCACCGGAGGAAAACAGGGTTAACGAGCTCAAAGTAGAAAATAAAAATAATGGCGATTTTAATGAAAAAAACGAAGAGAAACCTAAGTTCAGTAACACGGGATTAGGTGACACGCTTCAATATTTGAAAGATAACAATCTCATTCGGAAGTCCCAACAGAAGGATGTTAGAGAAAGTTTATCGTCAGCTTCAGAAATATTAAAATTCAAAATAGAAGTAGAAGAAAGGATACTCAAGCAATCATTGCAAAAGGATAAACATTATATGAAGTTACCAAAAGTTGACAAGAAACAGTATTTTGACAGTAAATTAGATGAGGTTCTACGAGAGAAAAATATAATGCCTGACACAAAAATGCACAACGGTGTTAATAAAAAAATTGAAAATAAATTCAAACAGTATAGTCCAACTGTTTCATTGATATACAAGGACGATCATGGTAAACTTCTAGAAACTCCAAAACAGGCCTATAAGCATCTAAGTCATAAATATCATGGGACTGGTTTGAATAAAAATGGAGTGAAAAATACTAAACCTGTCAAACATAATAATAACAAAAATGGGAAGATTATATAGATAAATAATTTAAATAATGCAAAACAACTAATGGTAAGCAATTCTCGTTGTTGATTGGATTACTCTTTTTTAAATTCCGATGATCGTTAAAAATATTACACAAAACTAAATTGTACGTATGGTAGCATTTTTACTTAAAACCTGCATATTAAATTATTTTTGAATTATACTATTTCCTAAACTTTTACAACCAATACATAACTGCCAAATTCCTTCGACTTGCCTTAGTTTTTGGTCAATATAGTGTAGGGAAAGTATAATAGAATGTACGATACAATTACTTATCAAGTTTTGACGGACAAAAACATCTTCAATCACGACAAGGCAATCACGGAACTTAATTTTGCATTACTAAATCAATATCAAAATTTGAAAATTATACAATTTGAAAATGATACTTTGACCATTGAAATTCCATCTGAAGGCAGCTATAATGAACTCGATGTTATAGACTTTTGTGGAAAAAATTCTAACTACAAACTAAACATTGTATCTTCAACGGTACCAACTGTTGAAACTTCAGTGCTGATACTGGGCATGACATGTGGTGCATGCTCGGCAGCTATCACAAGCTCCTTAGAATCTTTACCTGGTGTTATTAAAGCTTCGGTTTCTTTAGTCACTGAAATGGGATTAATAACGCATTCAAAATCGCTTAGGACTGAGAATATAATTGAATCAATAGAGGATTGCGGTTTTGAAGCGAAAATACATAATAAAAAAACTATTTTAGATGAAACTACCATTGGAATTTTAGGCATGACGTGTGGTGCATGCTCAAGTTCTATTACACAAGCTTTGGAGGCTATACACGGAGTAAAGAAGGTTTCTGTTTCTTTGATCACTGAGGAGGCTTTGATACAGCATTTATCTTTAGTTTCTATTGATAATTTAAAAGAAACTATTGAAGATTGTGGTTTCACCGTAAGGTATGTCAAAGATAATGGAGTTGCAAATGAAGAAGAAGAAATAATATTAAAAGTTATTGGTCTTAATGAAGTTACAAACTTGAATGATTTCAAATACAATGTGGAAGCGTACTTGTACAGTTTAGGAGGCATTTCAACGTTTGATTTGCATTTAAGAAAACCCGATGAAAATTATGAAGAGACTTTCAAATTTGATGACAAGCTATATACTGACGAATTGATGTTTAAGTATAATCCACATGTTATTGGTATTAGAGATATTGTAGATAAATTGAATAGTATTGAAGAGCACGTTGAGTTTATTGTCGCCAACTCATTAGACCAATCATCCGAATCACAGATGAAATTGTTATCAAAAATAAAAGATGTCAAGCATTGGACAAAAATATTCATACATTCATTAGTGTTTGGTATACCAGTTATGGTGTTGACTCATGTAGAACATTATGAGTTTTGGTCAAAAACAACAATGATATTTCCAGGCTTGTTTTTGGTTTCTTTAATTGAATTAATCTTGTCGTCATATGTTCAATTTGTTTTGGGCAAAAGCTTCCTTGTCAAGTTTTCATCGTTTTTGAAACGAAAGTTTGCCGGAGCTTCGATGGATGTTTTGGTTTGTATTTCAACTATGATTTCATATATCTTTTCAGTTACGTCGATAATCATTTCTGTTTGGTATGGAAGAACCGACAAACCACCAAAAGTTTTATTTGATACACTAATTATGTTAGTCACGTTTGTTTCATTTGGTAAATTACTAGAGAACAAAGCCAAAGGAGCAACCTCAACCGCATTATCTAGTTTGTTATCATTAACCCCATCAACGTGTACTATAATTGACGAACCATATGTTGTTAATAAAAAGGAAAAGATTAAAGATTATAAAACTCGTACAATAAGCATTGATTTGGTGCAACCAAATGATATCGCCGTTATACTACCCGGAGGCAAAATTCCTGCTGATGGTATAATCGTTTTTGGTGACTCGGAAATTGATGAATCATTAATTACTGGTGAACCATTACCTGTTCATAAAAAGCGTAATGATCCAGTAATTGGAGGATCGATAAATGGACCTTTTTTGATTCACATCAAGGTTACGTTTACCGGTAAAAAGTCGCAATTACAACAAATTATTAATTTAGTTAAAGATTCCCAAGTCAATAAGGCACCAATCCAAAGATTTTCTGATTACATTGCTGCGAGATTTGTACCGACAATTATGGTCCTATCAGTTTTAACTTTTCTATCGTGGTTGGTTGTTTGTTATTTGATTCATCCAACCACGTTACCTAAAATTTTTCAAAAGGAAGAAAATGGAAAGTTTTTTGTTTGTTTGCAATTGGCAATTTCAGTTATTGTAGTTGCGTGTCCTTGTGCATTAGGTTTGGCAGCTCCGACTGCTGTTATGGTCGGTACGGGCGTAGGTGCAAGAAATGGTGTTTTAATCAAAGGTGCTGACATATTGGAGAAATCAACATCAATTAACATTTTGTTGTTTGATAAGACGGGAACCTTGACTACAGGTGAAATGTCTTTGATAAATTACAAATACATATTACCAAAGGGCTTAACGGCATTGGATTGGTGGAACTTGGTTGGTTCTTTAGAAAACAATTCCGAACATCCAATTGGAAGAGCTTTAACAAAAATAGCTAAGTCTAATTTACATATTGATTTCGAAGATGAAACATTCAACACAAAAATCGAAAACATTAATGTTTTAATTGGACTAGGTATAGAAGGTAAGGTTTTTTTACTGAATACTAGTTTTAGTGTCTCAGTGGGGAATTATAAAATGGTTCAGGAGAAGAATTTAGATATAAAACCTATTAATTCATCAAATGCAGTTTGCTATATTTTAATTAACAATGAGTATTGTGGCTACATTGAATTAACTGATACAATAAGAAATGGATGTTGGGAAGGTTTAAACTATCTTAAAAATGACGGCTACATAATTGGAATGGTCACTGGTGATAATAAAGGTTCTGCCATCAAAATTGGCAAACAACTTGGCATTGCCGAACAAAATATATTCTACGAAGTTTCTCCAATATCCAAAGATGAAGTTATCAGTGATTTGAAACAAAGATATCCAACAGCTAATATTGCTTTTATAGGTGATGGTATCAATGATGCTCCTGCGTTGGCTAAGGCTGACATTGGTATGGCTATATCGTCAGGCACTGATATTGCAATAGAAAGTGCTGATATTGTTTTGATGAATAGCTCTACATCTGAGACCGCAGGTATTATAAATGCATTGAAGATATCAAACAAAACATTCAACAGAATTAAGCTAAATTTTGTTTGGGCAGTGGTTTACAACATATTAATGTTACCATTTGCAATGGGTTGCTTCTTACCATTTAATGTTATTTTGCCTCCATTTGCCGCTAGTTTAGCTATGATGCTCAGTTCTTTGAGTGTGGTGTTTAATTCGCTCTTGTTAAAAAATTACAAGTCACCCAAAATAGAAACAAAAAAAGAAAGAGACTACGAAGTAGGTAATGATGAGTCGCAATTTGATTTGAAGAATGGTAGTCTAGAAGAATTTAATAGATGCAGAAGAAGAAACCGAATTGAGTTATCGAGTGTGTTTAAAACAAGAACCACATCCAGAAGATTCTTCAATAATGAGTATGAATTGATTTCAGGAAACAATTAAGTAGAATCGTGTAATTATATGATAGGTAATTTTTATACTTTATAGAGTTAATACATTTTTAATGGTCTTATTGCCAATTATGAACCTTGTGGATTTTGAATTATTAGTAATTTCAAGAGAATGCAATTTTGTGTTAGGAAAGTTTGACGTATTTTTTCCTCAAAAATTTTGGTTGCAAAAAAAAAAAAACAACCTGGCGTTTCAAGAAAATTAATTGACCAGGCCAAGTAATTTAGATGGAATATGGCTGTTTTCAATTAAGGAAAGAAACTTCAAATCTGAACCCAATATATTAATGGGATTATCTTCGACCAATATATATACATATTTTTTTTTTTTTTGCAAGACTTTGGTCGAACACTGAAAATATGAAGATTAACTATTTACTCATTTTATCAACTTTAACTGCCATTAATGGATTGACTTTAAATCCATCAGCTACTGATGTTGCTGCTTTGGATGGAGACAAGATGAAAACAAAACATCATTTTGCTAAAGGTATCAAGATCAGACACCAATCTGCTAATCCAAATCATGTGGTTGATCATGACGAGTTAACCATGCAAGCTCAGGAATTCAAAGGATTTTCCGATGCATTTTGGCAAATTTTGACTGCTGGTAAAGAAGTCACTATGGAAAAAGTTGCTGTTTTGAAAGACATCTTATTGATGCTTGATAAGATGAAACAAAGCAACCACGCTGAAAACTATTTCAAATTTGATGCTGGCGAGGCTTCCCAGAAGGCCATCAATTTTAACGAAGATGAAATAGAAATTTCAATCTTAGGTAAGCGTGAAAACCAAGTTGAAGCTGAAAATTTGGGCAAGAGTATAGGTGGTTCAACTGAAGCATCTGACACTAAATTCGAAAGTTCTAACTTTAAATTTGGTGGTAGACGAGGTGGTACCAATGGTAAAGGCTTATTTGACAAAAGTTACAAGAATGGAAAAGTAGAACACCATAATGGTACTAGTCAAGACAATAAACAGAACAGCAAGCCATTTGGAAAGTTTGACGGAAAAGGTTTTTGGAATTATTACAATGGGAAAAACTACAATGGTAAGGGAATAAATGACAAAAATGTTGGAAAACAAGGCCATGTCAAAAGAGAAGAGTTGAACGAAGATGTTTCGCAAATTCAACAAAGTGTCGAAGGACAAATTGCTGCCTTGAAGGCCGAAGACGAGGACTTAGCAAATGAAGTTGAGAAGCAAGGATTGTCTAGGAGCAAAACTCAAAATCAAAAAGAAAATCAAGAAGAAATTAATTCTCATCAAGTTGATCAAAAAGCTAAAAAAGATGTATATCAAGCTAGAGATCTTGAAGTTGAAAATCAAGAAGAAGCTCAAATTGTTGAAAGCCAAGGTGACAAGAACTTGAAATGGGGAATTGGCAACAAGCAGGGAAGCTTGAAAGGCGGGTTACCCACTGGCCCTTCAAACGGTTACAAGAATGGATGGGAGAACAAATTCGGCAAAATATTCCCAAAAAAACCATCACCCCCACCTGTTCCTCCAGTCGTCAAGCCAACAGTTACTGAAACTTTAACAGAAACCTCTGCGACGACCGTTGTTCCACCAACTGCTACAGTTACACAAACTACAACTCAAAATGCGTCCACTATTGTTACAACTAGTCCATCATTAACTGAAGTTTCTTCAGCTAGTATTAATTCAACTATTCCATCGTTGACTACAAACACCAAGACTAGTTTACCTTTGACTAAAGTATCTTCGACAAGTTTGTCATCACCTAGTGTAACTTTGACTAGTCCAACTTTTACTAAAAAGGTTCCAAGTCCAACTTTTACTAAAAAGGTTCCAACTAGCTTGACTTCAATTAGTACATCTTCAACTAAAAAACCTTTGACTAGTTTACCTTCTAGTGAGCCATGTCCACCTATTCCAGCTACAACTAGCTCATCGGTAGTTATTCCAAAAAAATCTAAGTTGCCTAGCAATGGTACATCCAAAATTCCAACCTCGATCGCACCAATCTCAACAACTCCGGCTACAATTATTCCAACTGCAACCGGTACAACCCAAGAAGGTAACTTCACCGTTACAATTCCAAATGCATCGACTGTAACTGAAACAACCACCCAATTGTCAACGTTAAAACCACCGGCTGTAACTGAAACAACCACCGAATTGTCAACATCGGCTGTTACTGAAACTGAGACTGCAACTGAAACTTTGGTTACTACTGAGTTGACCACCATTCAGCCTACAACTATTCAGACTACAATTGAGACAAGTATTGTTAAAGCACCTCGTGTCACTGAAACTGAAACTTTGGTTACTACAATTCAGCCAACAACTATCCAGACTACCACCATTGGGACAAATACAGCTAAGGCTCCATCAAAGTTGCCAAAAAAATACAGAAACCCTAAGCATAGTAATGACAAACATAATTCATCATCGGCCAGTGATGATGAGTTAGGTCATGGTCTTCCAAATAAAAAGTGGAATAAGGGTGGTCACAAAAGAGACGAAGCTGAGGCTCAAGTTCAAAATTCGGGGATCAAAAGTATGTTTGGAAAGAAGAAAGGTAAATTTGGCAAGGGTAAAAACAAATATGACACTGATGATGGCACCGATTGTGACGACTTTAAGAAAGGCAAGAACTTCAAGGGAATCAAGAGTAAATTTGGTGGCTCCAAAGGCAAATATGATGGATATTATTCTGACTGCAATGATTTCAAGTTCAAATCTGTCGAAAACAAGCGTGATGAAGACGACATGAATGTAGAAGCTCAAAATATTGACTTGAAGGGAATGTTTGGTAAGTTGAAAGGTGGAAGCACTAGTAAAAATGGTAAAAGCAATAATAACAATAAAGGAACTAAATCTGGTCAGACTGAACCAGAACCTGAGCCTGAGACTGATTGTGCATGTGAAGACAAATCATCAAATGGCAAAAACACTAGTAAAGGCAGTTGGAAAGATGCATTAAAGAAAGGTCTTAAGAATAAGGGTAACTCGAGTGGAAGTAATGGAAAAGAATCTACCAGCAAAGGTAGCTCGAATGGAAACACTGACAAGAATGGTAAGGGTGCTATCGACAATGGTAATAAAAGTGACGATGAAAACGTCAGTGATTGTGAGGGCGTTGAAGAAAAAACTGGTAAACGTGAAGAGACTGATGCTGAACTTGAAGCTCAGAATATTGATATCAAAAATTTATTCGGAAAGTTGAAAGGTGGTAATGGAGGTAATGGAGGTAATGGCAAGAAGAGTTCTGGTAACAGCAAAAGTTCCGGCAACAAGAGCTCAGGTAACAGCAAGAGCTCAGGTAACAGCAAGAGCTCAGGTAACAGCAAGAGCTCAGGTAACAACAAGAGCTCAGGTAACAAGAGCTCCGGTAACAAGAGCTCCGGTAACAACAAGAATGGTGGCAGTAGCAGTAAGGGTGGATACCTTACAGAGGATGAGACTGATTGTGAAGAGCCACAAGCTCCTACTACTAAAGCTCCTGCTACTAAAGCTCCTGCTACTAAAGCTCCTGCTACTAAAGCTCCTGCTACTAAAGCTCCTGCTACTAAAGCACCTGCCACTAAAGCACCTGCTACTAAAGCTCCTGCTACTAAAGCACCTGCCACTAAAGCTCCTGCCACTAAAGCTCCTGCCACTAAAGCACCTGCCACTAAAGTTCCTGCTACTAAAGCTCCTGCCACTAAAGCTCCTTCTGGAAAAACTACTAATGGCAAAAGTAGTTCAGACGTAGGAGGCAAGGGTGGTGAAGATACCAACAATGCTGGCAATGAAAGTGACTGTGAAAGTGAAAGTGGAAATGAGGTAACAGGTAAGAAAGGAGGTAAATTTGATAAACTCAAAAATAAATTGGGAGGTTTGAAAGGTGGTAAAGGTACAAATGAAGAACCTGTTAGTGAAGATGAAACAGGATGTGAAGATAATAGTAGTAAGGGCAGTCAAGGTAGTAAATTGAGTGGTCTCAAGAGTAAATTAGGTGGATTGAAAGGTGGCAAAGGTCAAAGTAGTAATAACCAGAAGGGTAATGGTAAAAAGAGTGGTAAGAGTAGTGTCGGTAAAAGATCTGAATTAGAAGTCGAGGCGAGGCATTGAACATCCTAACAGAAAACAATCACAAGATCGTAATGATTTAGCAAGCAACATGAGAATGGTTGAAGAAATCACAAGTGATGAGGAGGGTTTAGAAATGAAAAGTAATTCAAAATTAATAGGAAAAGAAAATAAATCTGTCGAAGATGAGGAAAGTGATGAAGAATCGAATCAAAGTGAAATTAATCAAGTAGCAATCTCCTTGGGTAAAAAGAAGAAGAAAGCCGTGGATGGGTTTTTGAAGAAGAAGAAAGATAAGGTTATGAACGATTTATTGAATAAAATTGTTGGATCATTAGAGAACTCCGATTTGGTTACTGATATTGTCAAACTTGCAATGACCGATGAAGAAGTGCGTACAGGAATGGTTGAGTTGACGGTTGACATATTGAAAGCTAGGGTCATTCCTTGGGATGATATATTCATGGCTATTCGTAAACACAATATTGTTTTAGATGTTGTTAAATTTACGTTGACCAACAAAGATGCGAGATTGGGCTTTGGATTGCTCTTGTTGGAAATGATTCCTGGTTTGGTAGATACAGGTGCAATTACTGTTGGTGATATTTTTAAACAGATCAAGGAAATTGAAGATTTGAGTGGAAAAGATTTGACGCAACCAAAGAAGGTTTTTGAGTATGATGCAAGACAAAAGGAGTTGAATGGGTTTCATAACCATGAATCGGTGAAAAATGAACAGAATACAATTAATCCCCATGATTCAAAAAAGAAAGAAGTCAATGGTAACTACGAAAATGGGGGTTTGCAAAAGGAGCATGACGATTACAACAATATCGATAAATTGACGAAAAATGGGCCAATGCCAATTCTTTCGGAAGAAGACGTCAGAAAGCACATAAACCCTTTACTTTAAGTTGCTCGTTTGATTGTTTGAGCTTGTGATGTTTTCTGATTAGTGATAGTTAACTTTATATTTTACATAGTATGCCAATATGATAAATATGTTTGATGAAGAATTAAATTTCTACAGCTTAGTTTTTAGATCGAAATGTTCATTAACCTATACGTATGTCTTTAAAATAAACCGAAATATATCACTTTGAATATTATCAAAACATCCAAATTCACGAGATGAAAGCAGGTTTATTTACAAAGCTAACAATGCACCGGCAGCCAAAGCAACTGCACCGGCAGCATATTGTCTTGATCCTGAACCTTCATAAGTTGAAACGTTAGCTGGAGCAGTGTAGTTTGAAACTGATGATGAAGCGACAACAGCGGTTGAAGCTGGACAATTAGTTTTTTCTGGACCACATGAAGTAATTGTTTCAGTAGTTTTTTGATCAACAGTTGTTGTGGCAATGGCAGCGTTTGAAACGGCAGCGGCAGCAGCTAATAAGATGAAGTTTGAGAATTGCATTGTAAACGAAGGACTATTAGTTGGGTTTGATCTAAGGTTCAAATTGATCTAAAAATGTAAAGAAAAGAAAAATCATCGATTGAATATTGGGTTTAATTTATACAATATTCTGATCCTAAGAACAATAATATGAAATCATAATATTTACAATTACATTTTGTTTTGAAACTCTGCGTCTATTGTAGAATTGTCAATTGTGTAAAACAAAAAAAAATTAATGTTTACATTTTGCAACTTTTCTCTAGTACACGCTAAGTGTATTTTGTCAATCAAATCAATTCAATTCACACTGAGCTGTGAGACAAAATTAAAGTATTGTTAGCTCTTGTTGGAGATTATATAAATAAACAAACTACATATAGTTTATATTTACTATCGGATAGCAGACCGTAAACTAACTAGACTATATTCATTGCAGTAACGCAGAGTTAATCCCGTCCTTTTTAACCCAACTAATTGTTCACCATTTCAATTTTTCATTTTTCATCACAATGTAGTCTGTCGTAATAGCAACTGTTTTATAGATCAAAGCTGTCGGCTGTATTGAGATTATTACATTAATATTGAAGATAAGTTTATCATAAAGTGAGTTTCTGACTTGTTACAATTCTGTAGTTTTGTATCATTTATGTTAGATTGAAATTTGACGCGTCACCTCCAAAAGTTAATGTGGCACACAAAAGGACTAAACAACAATTTGTACAATTGCTCCAATTCAAAGAGAGAGCAAATCTTGTAACAAGAATTGATAGAAGTAAAACGTATGAATAGTGGCGAAGTCTAGTTAAGCTTGTTCGGCATTGCTAGTTGAGACGAGCTAACAATTGAATAAAGATTTTGTAAATCTCAGTTACCACGATTTGCATATTAAAGGTAAACAAATAAACAAACCATAAATAATAAAAAAATTTCGTGCTGCAATTTTTCAAATCTAATAGCAAAGCCTTAGATAAAACTGCTTAATATTATCAAATCAACGGCTTCATTCAAAGAGTCCAAAATTCAATAAATAAATAAATAAATATATAACAATTGTTTAAAATGCGGGATGTTTATTAACAAGGAACATGAATACAAAAGCTTTGCACTACTAGATACTCTCAAAACTCAGATCTCGGGGTAACATTCTTTCTACTGTACCAGCTAATGAAGTCTTTTAAACTAATTCTTACTCTTCGATTATCTTTATTGGCCAATGCAACCGTAATAGTTTGCATTAATCTATCAATTTCTTTGTCATTTATGTTTGGTAAATTTAATACAATTTTTTTCAACCAATTTATTGACATCTGTTGATCAGGCACGACCACCAAAATTTTTAGACATAGATCATTTGCATCTTGTTGAACATCACTATGGAACTTGAAGATTATGCCGTTCAATATTATTCTTAATAACTCGCCACCTTGGTCATTAATCATTAAAAATTTTTGTATTGATTCTTTCAAAATTGTAGTGTCAGTTTCTTCGAACAATGAAATTGGCGGATTAGGCAACCCCCAAGATGTTAAATCAATTAAAAAATGAATACATGATATGATTGGGTTGAATTCATTGACAACATTTAAAGTCAAATTCGATGCTTTCAAAGTCTTGCTCAATAAGTCAAAATTTGGAATCAATTTGAATGGATAAAACATCAATAAATCATTCATCATCCTAAAAAAATCTTCAATCAAATCTGGAATTTGCTTCAATTCATCTTCGTTTTTATTGAAAATATTATTGAAGAATAAATCACATTGTTGTAAACTAAACTCAAATACTGACTCCGTGACATTCTTTTGGTTGAACTCTTCATCCCCAAACATTCTTATTACAACACCAGTGACCCATAAATAACAACCATATTGCGTTAGTTTGTAGCCTTGATGTAATAAGTTCGCAATTGTTGGTAAAATCTCGTTCAAATACGAACTGAACGATAGAATTGAAGTTTTTAGTAAATTGAGGCAGCGTTCACTAACTATAAGGGACGTACCAAACTTAGTCAATAACGACGTAATTAATGGCCATACCTTATTTATAAACAACGTTGCATTTGGATTAGTTGGCTTATCAAATTCGCTTACCTTGAAAACTTGGAAAAATACAGTTATTATTTCAGTCTCGTCTGCAATTGCCTTATTTACAGATTCTTGTGGTGAAGAAGTTGACAAGGCAGTCAATTTTGTAATGGTGGGTTCTAAGAACATTTCTGACATCTTAAATTGATTTTCCTCGGGTGCTTGTTTGATTACATGGGCTAATCCATCAATTAATTCGTAATTTGATTCATAATCAATTTGCGACTTCACTTGGACGTACAACATATATAATTGCTCAAGATAATTAACCAATAATTCAGAACAATCTTGACAAAAGTACATTAATGCATGCGATGTGGCCATTATTATGTCTTTATTATTATTTGCAATTTCAAATCCTTTAGTTATATAATTTAATTGAGGCTCTAAAAACTGGGGGTTTTTGGCAGTCCATTCAGTATATCTACCTAAAACAAGTGTAGCTGCGTATCTTACTTTAGGATGCTCAGGCAATTGAACCAAGTATGACATAATAGTTGGTAATATAGTCTTTTCTTTTGTTGGGACTTCTTTTGCCATTGTTCTCATTGAAAACAAAGGTGCTTCTAAGTACTGCCAATGACCATTTGAATTTGATAAAATAGATTGTATCTGCTGAAATGGAACCTGTAATGCTTGTGTAGGTCCAACAACTGCACAACAATCCTTTAAAACATCACCCATTTCATACCTGAATTCTTTAAATTTATCTTCTTGTTCTTTATCACCATTAAATAAATCATCGTCATTAGCGCCAATTGGATAAGTTAAATGCTTGATAATAACACTAATCAAAGATAAATAAATGTCACTGAATTCTGCTCTTGCCTCTTGATACTTTGGTGCCACAATTAGTTGTTTGAGTAGATTCCAAAACTGAAAAGTATATTTAACAATATCCAAATCTTCTTCATACTTACAGCAATTGAGTAAGATTTGGACCAAAGGCTTGAAATGTTTTGAATTTTTTCCAATCAAAACATTCCATGATTCACCGCATGTTACATACAACCTTGTCAAACCATCAACGCATTCAGGATCCTCCAACTTATCTGGATTACTTTTGATAAACTCATTTAGCTTCAAAATTTGTTGGTATAATGCATCAATGATTTCATAATTTTCAATATCTCGTGTTTCACTAATTATGGTGACCAAACACTCGATAGCTTTATCGAATGTATTATCATTGGTTAAGCTATCAAATATCAATGACGTTAATGATTGAATACGTAATATACTTTCAATGGGACACTCTTTGATCCAAGAATTCAAGCAATCTAATATGGCCGAAGACAATATTAAATCATTGTTCTTATTGTTTTCTGCTAAATTCTTTAATATCAATAAAACTTGTTCAATGTTGTTTGTAATTAATTCTTGTGTTCTTTGATTGAATTCTTCGTCGGTCAAGTTTGTTTTTTTAACATCAGATAGTTCTTCGGGTAAAATTTTAAAAAATTCCAACAATGTGGGTAGATAAGATTCATTGCTTGAAAGTTTTTCAATAATTTCATTTATAGCTTGATGCCATGATAAATATTGTAGACTAAATTGGGACAATGCAATTGATAACTGTGTACGAATTAATTTCTGGTTTGGTTGGTTATACTTAACAATTAGATCTAGCAAATTATTTTTAAATTCTTCATAATTTGATTCTCGTAATTGTGATGACAAGTCATAAATTATTTTGGATCGCAAAGTTTGCGACGCAAATAGTTTTAATTGAATATTTGGATCGTCCTGATTGTTTAATATTTGAAATACAACTTCCCAAGCAGATTGTGATTTCTGGAACTCTTCTAAAAAATGAGTTGCTTTCATTTTTTCACTTTGACCAACATTGCTGTACATTGTGACCAATGCAGAATTAATTTGATTTATTATCTCCGACATCTTGATATAGTCAATTTCAGTTACTGATAATTTGAAAAATGCTAACAGATAAAAGTTTTATATATATATATATATTTTTTTTTCATACAATAGTCGATGCGTGCACTACTTTCTTGATCAACGAACTGCTACAGTCGTGAATGGTGTACTCACATCCTCTCAAACTTTACATAATATTGGATAAAGCTTAGTCATGACAAGCTTCAGTAGGAAAAATTCAATTATATTGTGAATTCTATTAACTAGTTACAAATACATCATCTATTAATTTCTATATTTATGATTATGTCGTCTGAGGTGTCGATAATAAACCCATTTTCACTACTGATTCGATTGGATGAACTAACATTACCTGTCATTTTAGTTTCCCAATTTCTAACATCCCACTTTAATCCCCAAGTATTTAAAATTATGGGTTTGTCACTCAAAGGTAATAATCCACAAGTAGGTTGCTCACTTTTATTGAAGAGCAGCTTAGATTCATAGGTTATGTGATTTTTGCCTTTATATAATAGAAAGATGATATCACTATTTGTAATGAAAAAGATTTTCAAATTGGGGTCTGTGCCATGCAAAATATATAATTGATTGATTGCTTGTATTGTTTGGTCGAATCTACCACCTATTGCATTTAGAACCAATAATTTTATTGGAATATTATGGCGATGATCTAGTGAATTCCAAGTCATTTCTAACCCTTTCTCTTCTTCAATGGGGGGCCAATTCGCCTGATCGCCCAATTGATAATGTAATTGGATTGTGAATATACATTTCATAAAATCATTTGCATATTGACCCGACTGGCAAATGACAATTGATCCTTTACCTTCATAATATTGTTTGATATTTGGATCGATCGAATCAAAATCTCCTACAATATAATTGGGTATAAACTTCTGTCTCTCTAAGTCATTCGAAAAGTAATTAAATAGTCTATTTGCGCCTGCATCTGCGCATAATCTTAGCTGGCAATGGTTCCAAATTGAAATGAGGTCGATGTTAATGTCTTGATTCAAAATTAATAACACCTTATTTTCGCCGTCATCTGACTGCACAGCGGTGAGAAATGTAAATGGCTCTATGTGAGTATTAGCATCTTTCGGTGGATCAATTTCAATCGAGTCCAACTGTTCAATTATCTGTTCATTATTATCTATAGTCATAATAATTGTTATCAGTAGAATAATTTTCGACTTTACACACTCGAATAGGCACTTTAATAGAACGGAGGTGGGTCTACAAAAGAAACAAACACGTCTATCAGATTTATACTACCGGTCATGTATCGAGACTTGTTCACCAGGAATACATTTATTCGAAGAATTGGAAGAGAATAGGTTAAAAACCAACAACAACACCAACAACAATACATAAACAATATTTTTTTGAGATTGAAGAGCGAAAAAAAAAATCTTAATTACCACCATGAACTCTGAAGAATCCCACAACACAACATCAAATGGATCTTCACTGATAGATACATTATCAAAATTGAATGGTTCTGCAAATACTGCACAGCAGTCAGGTATAGACAAAAAGGAAAATATTATACCGAGAGACGTTCGTTTGTTGCACTTGATATTTGCGACACAAGGTATACAGAATTATCAAGACCATGTGCCATTACAATTGATGGACTTTGCTCATAGATATACAAAATCAATACTAAAAGACGCTTTGGTATATAATGACCACACGAAGCCAGTCAATACAAATACAAATTTGAATACCAACACCAATACAAGTATAAATACAGATGATATACGGTTAGCTATAGCTGCTAGAAGCAACTACCAATTTAAACCAGTCCCACCTAAGGAGTTAATGTTGGAGTTGGCACAAGAAAGGAACTCAAAGCCATTGCCATCGATTATCCCAAAATGGGGATTGAATTTACCACCTGAAAAATATTGTTTGACAGCTAGGGACTGGGATGATATATACGATGAACCCGAAGAGAAAGAGTTTGATCAACAACTGCAGAAAGAGCAACAACAACTCCAGCAACAGCAACAGAGAAAAAAATTGAAGACTAAATAGTGTATGTGTTTATAATGTAGGCTGTATATATTTTTTTCAAATCACAACGAGAAAAATTCGTGTTCAATTTTTTTTATTGATTCCTTAAACAACAATAGTTAAATAAACACATGCTACCTCCATCTTTGGCTTCGATTCCCGAAGTAAGAGAGGAATATTCAGGCCAATGCTTGATTGAAAGAACTGCCAGATTACTACAATTCATTGACTTGGGTCCACCAGATTTATGTAACATACAAAAGATATCAGTCAGTTCTAAAAACGAAATTGGAACTTTTTTATATTTTACTGGGGTTGATACTTCTAATACTGCATCAATTGCTGCCCACTTGCAAAGTTTGGCGAACTTGATGACTTCTAAATCGCAATATTGGTTTGGCGAAAAGAAACATTGGAAAGTACCTCAATTAACATATTGTACATTCAATGCATTTTCCAAAATTGATATGAGAGTTACAGTTCATATTCCTGGAAAATTTGAAATTCAGATTGTAAATCAAGATGGTAAATTGTTACAATTAGATAAGTTGGCATCTGAAGAGTTGGACAAATTATGGCAAGAAACATTTATAACATCAATTGTAAGGGCTGTTTTAGAAAATGACGAAGGTTTTGACGAAAATTTCAATAAAATTGGTGGGTTAGTCGAGGTTAGAAAAATTAATCCATTCAATAACGGTATCACGTCGAAGGAATTATTGAATAACTTTTTGAATGGCTTTGAATCGTTATTTTTTCAAGGTCCTAATTTAGGTTGTAACATTGAATACCCTCAATCAACATTGGTGAATAATTATTTGGTTGATGGTTTTATAAAAGTAATACAATTGACGCAAAGTTATGATCGTGGGTTGGAAATATTGAATCGTTTGGTTAAAATTGAACCTAGTATTATATCCTTAATTGCCAAATTACAGTTATTAAAGTTAGATGAAATTGAAGCTGTAAAAACAATGAATTTAGGTATTCAGCAAAATAAGAGAGACGCTAATTTATTAATATTACAGGCGGAATTTTGTTTAGAAAAAAGAAAACCGGAGTTGGCGTTGGAATTAGCAAAACAAGCTGTCAAATCATCACCGTCAGATTTCAAATCTTGGTATGTTTTGGTGAGAATTTACACAAAGTTGGGTGATTTTGAAAATGCATTGTTAACTTTGAATTCATGTCCCATGAATAGTCATAAAGAAAAGTATCAGTTGAAAAGAGTTGTTCCCATCAAATCAAACGAGGATTTACATTTGCCTTCACCATTAGATGTCACATTGGATGAAGTTTCCAACTTGCAAAGTGCTGAAATTAGTTATGAACAAAAAAATTTAGATCCTCAATTGGTTAATTTACCAGCAACAAATTTGAAGTCTACATTTTTAAAAGCTTACGATTTGTTAACTGATATAGTAATCAAGACCGGTTGGGAATCACTATTAAAATACCGTGCCAAAGTATTTGTGATGGAGGAAGAATATAGAAAAGATAAACATTCAAATGGGCACGCTAGAAAAAATTCAACAAGCTCTACACTTAATACTGATGATGCTTCATC
Organism: Insectozyma sakaeoensis; assembly: GCA_030569255.1. Lineage (NCBI taxonomy): Eukaryota > Fungi > Ascomycota > Pichiomycetes > Serinales > Debaryomycetaceae > Insectozyma > Insectozyma sakaeoensis. The sequence continues at coordinate 16,437 of JAJMKJ010000062.1, read as the reverse complement.
AACTATTGGAATTAAGTCGCCATCCAATAAAAGCGAGGAGCCAACATCAACCAATTATGAGGATGAATTTAGAAAGAAAAGATTATGCGAGCGTTGGTTGGATAACTTGTTCATGTTGCTATATGAAGACTTAAGAGCTTACACCATGTGGCAAGCAGAATCATTACATTTTCAAGCTCAGCAAATGGAATATAAAAAAACAACATTAGAATGGGAAATTTTGGGTTCAATTGCTTATAGATTAAAACATTACAAAGAAGGTTCAATTGCTTTTGCAAATGCGTTGAGCGGTAGATTTTCAGCCAAGTCTCAACGAGAAATGTTGAAATATTATTTGATGGAAAAATCAAAATTATTAAATAAGAATACTATAAATTCATCCACAAATTTGAGTTCGTCAAACTTTATACAAAATTATTCAAAGTTGATGAATCAGTTAAACGAGAAGATTTTAGAAAGTATAATAAAATTATTGGTTTGGAATCATAGGTGGTACTCAGATTTCAGTCCTTATTTGTTACTAAATTATAGTGATTTGGTTGCATGGGAAGGCTCGGTCAAAATTGAAAGTTCAATCAAAGCATTATATAGTGAATCAGCAAATAAATTGATAACCCAAAAAGAGAAAGAAAAAGATCCAGATCATATTGGCAATCATGGAATAATTGAAATGATGAATGATTTGGATATCGATTATATAAAATTATATAACCTTCATAACGCCGACGATTAATATATAAACTCCACGTCCCCCAAACAACAGTTTACAATTTTGCAGCATGGTCACGTTACTTGGTACAATTTTTATTGCAAAAAAAAAAAAAAAAGAAATCCCAAAATCTAAAAAATCTATAAAGCATCACTCAAATTTGAAGATTAATAGAAATATTCACCATTATGTCTGCTAATAATAGATTATTGATGATCAATCAACATTTGCAAAGAAATCAAAGAATAATACCTAGTTTCCCTTTTTTATCAAAACAAGAACGTGAGAAGTACGACGGTCGATTATATCATCAAAATCTACAGAGAAGTAAAAGATAGGCAATACAAACACAAGAAACAAGATAATTGTCAGCATTAGCGTCGTTATATACAGTAAATGGGATTATAGAAAAAAATATTATAGACTAATCATTTGATTCTGACTTTGATTCAGCCTCTTTGATCTTTTTCTCTAATTTATCCTCTTCGGAGAACCCTTGTTTGGCTAATTCTCTTAATTCGGCTTGACTCTTTTCCAACCGTTTCTTTCTTTCTTGGATGATGGCATCTCTTCTTTCTAATTCTTCAATCCATAGCTTTTCCCTTTGTTTTGCCTTTTCTCTTAATAGCTCCTCTTTCGATTTCTTGTACTCTTCGTTTGTTTCCCTACCAAAATACAAACCTCCACCGACTAATGCAACTAAAGTCAATCCTTGAAATATAATTCTGTATCGAAAATATTTCTGTGTTTTCAATTTCTCACCTCGCTTCATTGATTTGGCAGCTAAGAACACGGCTCCGGCTGTGGCCAAAGACCCGATTGGTACCAATGGTTGCTCCTTTGACTTTTCCCATAACTTGGTTGTAAGTTGTGGCTCTCTAGAAATGGAAGAGTTAATATTCAAACCCCGGGAAACAATAAATTAACCTTAGAATTTCAAGTTATCAGCTCAAACTTTGAAAACAAAATTAGCTTCTAGTACATACTCTTCACCAAAACTCATGGATGATGGAAGACCTGACATGTTTTTCTCCAGCTAATACCGTTTAGAATCGTGAAATAGAATTGGTTAGAGAACAAAAAAGTTGATTGATTTGGTTTTTTTGAAAGTCGGTACACACAAAACAAATATCTTCTTCCTCTATTCCTCTAATATGAACTTTTTGAATTCTAGGTAAGCTTTATCCAAATCATCATTTACAATGATTTTATCATGAGAACCAGGCAATTTTGCATAATCAAGTTCAGCACTAGCAGCACTTATTCTTTTCTCCAAGCTTTCGTCGGTCTCTGTGCCTCTGCCGGATAATCTAGTTCTCAATTCTTCAATTGAAGGTGGACTTATGAACAAATATCTGGCATTCAAGTCAGTCTTCTTTACTGACTTGACCCCTTGCATATCTATGTCCAATAAGCAGATTAAACCCAGATCGGCAACATCCTTAACGGCTTTGATTGTTGTACCATAATAGTTACCTGAGAATTGAGCCCATTCAATGAATTTTTCGTCTGCTATTAATTGTTTGAATTCGTCAACGGTAGAGAAATTATAGTCTTTACCGTGTACTTCGCCTTCTCTTGGTTTTCTAGTAGTATTTGACACCGAAAATCCGAATTTGTTAGGGTATTCAGCGAATAATTTCTTCAATAATGTGGATTTACCTGTCCCTGATGGGCCCGAAATGACTATAGGTCTTGGAGATGATGAAGACATGGCTCTAACGAAAGATTTTACGGAAATACTTGTATATCTGCAAAAGATATTTACCATAAACAGAGCCTAAAATTTTTCTTATTATATTTTTTTTATTTATTTATTTATTTTTTTTTTTTTTTTTTTTTCAAACACGTTATTTATTTTTGTGTATTCTAAATATGGAACTACCAGTTTTTACAACATTTACGGAAGCTTCATTACCTATAATTAAGAACTACTATAACATAGATATTAGGCTTGACAAAATAAGCTGAAAGTTTCTACAAATGTAGTTTAAGGTTTGAGAATGCACAATAAAAAAAAACCTCCCCGAATTTGGTGTTCGTTCTGTCTCCACAGTTTTTATACGGCATTATCTCTATAAATTACAAATTTATATTACCATAATATTTATTTATGCTTTTTGTTTGATTCCATACATCATTTCTTCTTTGTTTATCAAATGACCAATCGAATCAACCTCTTCCAATAACTTGTCAACGTCAAAACACCAATCGTTTAATAGACTGTTTATATGACTATCGCTTGTTCTTGGATCACTACCTTCAACATGTTTTGTTTTTTCAAATTTCACTATTCCTTGTGGTCTATTGATCTTGGCAACTATCATGCCTTTATTGACCAACTCGCTGACATATTGCTCCAGTTCTTCCTTTGATAATTGCAACAAATAGCTTAAGCGATCCAATTTAATGACTTGATAAAATTTATTGATCACTCTCAAATTATGTTCAATAATCCTTTTTTGCAAACTTTTGTAATTTTTTTCATCTTTGAAAATTTTCGATTTGGAAAAATGTTCCTTGTAAATTGTCTCGATATTCGACCAGTGAATTAATTCATTTGTCGTGAAAATTTCCAATAATTTAACTATTGTTGGGTTAATTTTTTTCAATTTAGAATTTGTTTTGATTTTGGATATTAAATCATTTTGATGTGGATCGTATGGTGATAAAATAATGTAATATATAATCAGTAGTAAAAAATCTTCATACTGATTAGATTCTTCAATTGAAGGGATGTCAATTAATAGCAAATAATTTTTAACAATCTCAATATAATCGTATTCAAATGTGTTAATATCGATCAAATATTTAAGGAAAGTTGATTTATATTCATTTGCCTTTTCGAATCCTTTCAAACTCTTAAGTAAAATCTTTCTACTCAAAATTTTTGCTTGACTGTAGTCACCCTTTTGTAAAGTTAATTTTATTTGATCCAAAATGTATTCTATTTTCTCTTGAAATGGCATTAATGAATATGTTTCAACTTGTAAATCACATAAAATGTCAACTGCTTTATCCAAATCATTGTATTTTTCTAAATAAATTTCCGCTAATTCTTTTGAAACATGGGCTCTCTCAACTTCAACAAATATTTTCTTGTCTGTGACTGTTCTGATTGTTTCAATCAATTTAATCTTTGTTTCGAGGTTTTCAATCTTTGGTAAATTTTCAATGACTTGTTGTATCAAATACTGAATTGAAGACTTCAATTGACCGTGCTTTTTAGATAAGATTGTAAGTAAATCATTCAAATAGATCCAATCATGATTTTTGACCAAGGTATTTACAATTTGTTCCAATACTCGTTTTGAGGAAGCTAAATCTGATGATTGTCTCGTTTGTTTTTCCAATACCAATAACTTGTCTACTTTTTGTTTGTAATCAGGTATTTTTTCAATCAATGGAAACTGTTCATCCAATGTGGCGGAGAAATCTTTCTCAGCTTTGATAGGATCTTCTCTCGACATGGTGGTGGCAATTGTTGAGTCCAGAAAAAAAAAAAAAAAAAACTGTGCAACTTAAATTCCATTATCAAAAGTTTCGTGTCTAACATCAAATATAGATGGATCAAATTATCCGTCAGCATTTAAATGTGTCAAATGAAGAGGTAAATATCATACGAAGCTTTATTACTAGTCTATATGAACAAAACAACACATATTCAAAGTTTAGGCATGCTATAGAAGAAAATGGAGAGTTTTCACTAGATTTCATCAATGACATTTACAAATTGTTGCAACAATCAAACAATAAACTAGAATTAGATAAAATTGTACGCGGGTACGTTAACGAGATAACCAATTATGGCGCATTTATAAGATTTGGTCAATATTCAGGATTGTGTCATATATCTCATATTTCAAAAACCGGAGCTAGACTAAAATCACCAGATGACGTTCTCCGCAAAAATCAACCGGTATATTGCAAAGTTATAAACATTATAGATAAGCCTAAATTGAAAGTGTCTCTATCTATGCGTAACATTAATCAAACAACAGGTGAAGAAGAAGATGATGACCGAGGGAGGTCGTTTGAAAAAGCTATCAAAAGAAGAAAATTGACATCTCCAGAGAGATGGGAATTGCGACAATTAAAAGCCGCGGGAGCTGCAGTAGATGATTCTTTATTAGAGGATGACGATGAAGAAGAAGCGGAGAAATTAAACAATGAAGAAGAAGAAGAAACAGAAAGTGCTGATATTGAACAAAATATAGAAAAACCAGTATTTTTAAAAGATTTTGAGATACAAGCAGAACCACATCAAATTCAGAAAACAGTTTTACAAGAGGACCCGCTTTCATTGAACAATCTTGCATCAAACGGATCTAAGTTTGCAAAGGAATACAAAGAAACAAAAAAGGAGATTGCTAATGCGACAACAGCTCAAATCCAGAAACCGTTAACAACAACAAAGCGAACAAGACGGCCAATTAAAGAGCAAAGAGAGTCGTTACCGGTATTTTCTATGAGAAACGAGCTTTTAGATGCTATAAAAAATAACCAATTTCTCGTCATTGTTGGTGAAACAGGTTCTGGAAAAACAACACAAATAGTACAATACTTGTATGAAGAAAAACTCAATAACAACAAGATTATAGGGTGTACACAACCCCGAAGAGTTGCGGCTACCTCTGTTGCTAAAAGAGTAGCAGAAGAAGTGGGGTGTCAAGTTGGAACGACAGTTGGTTACAATGTTAGGTTTGATGATAATACCTCGTCTGAGACTAAAATAAAATATTTAACTGATGGTATGTTGGAAAGAGAAGCACTTACAGATTCCGAATTAAGCAAGTATTCGATTATAATGTTGGATGAAGCTCATGAACGAACAATAGCTACTGATGTATTATTTGCCTTGTTGAAAAAGGCAACATTGAAGAACACAGAATTAAAAGTCATTGTTACATCAGCAACATTGGATTCAGACAAATTCTCGAAATATTTTAATAATTGTCCCATCTTAAGAATTCCAGGTAGAACATTCCCGGTGGAAGTGTTGTATACCAAAGAGCCAGAGATGGATTATTTGTCAGCGGCTTTGGATTCGGTGTTTCAAATCCATTTATCAGAACCAAAAGGTGATATACTCGTATTTCTAACTGGGCAAGAAGAGATTGATTTTGGTTGCGACGTGTTAGCAGAGCGAATGAAGGTGTTGAAGGATTCTGCATCGGAGTTGATCATTCTTCCAGTATATGCAGCACTACCTGCAGAAATGCAAAGTAAAATATTTGAACCAACCCCAGTGGGATCAAGAAAATGTATATTGGCTACAAATATTGCTGAAACTTCCATTACCATTGATGGGATTTATTATGTCATTGATCCTGGGTTTGTCAAATTGAACGTATATGATCCAAGATTAGGTATGGAATCTTTGAAAATTAGTCCCATTAGTCAGGCTCAAGCAAACCAACGTAGTGGTAGGGCAGGAAGAACCGGGCCAGGTAAATGCTATAGACTATATACTGAAAAAGCGTTCAAAACGCAAATGTTGCCTAACACGATTCCCGAAATTCAGCGACAAAATCTATCTCACACTATTTTGATGTTAAAAGCAATGGGTATCGAAGATGTTATGCATTTTGAATTTATGGATCCACCTTCAGCAAATACGTTACGAAATGCTTTACAAGATTTGTACATTTTGGACGCATTGGATGACGATGGAAACCTAACTAAATTAGGTCATGAAATGTCAAATTTTCCGATGGAACCAGCATTAGCAAAAGCATTGATCAAATCGGCTGAGTTCGCGTGTTCTGAAGAGATTTTGAGTATAGTGTCGATGTTGTCTGTACAAACAATATTCTACCGTCCAAAGGATAAACAACAATTGGCAGATGAAAGAAAAGCAAAATTTCATAGTTTTTATGGAGACCACCTAACATTACTCAATGTATATCAAAAATGGTTGAGTCATAAGAAGGATTCGCAATGGTGCAAAGAAAATTTCATACAAGAAAGAAGTATGAGAAAAGCGTTAGAGGTACGTAATCAATTAAAACTATTGATGAACAAGTACAATTACCCAGTTGCATCATGTGGTAACAACATAAACTTGATCAGAAAAACTTTGTGCTGTGGGTTTTTCAGAAATAGCAGTAAAAGGGATCGTGGTCATAGTGATAATAGTTATAGAACAATAAACTCTGAGCAAACGTCAGTATATTTGCATCCGTCCTCGAGTTTATTTGGTAAGAATCCCGAGTATTTGATATATCACTCGTTATTGTTAACAACCAAAGAATACATGCATTGTTGTACAGTGGTGGAGTCAAAATGGTTATATGAATTAGCACCCAAGTATTTCAAGTTGGTAGATAAAAAACAACAAAAACTAGAGCCACTATTTGAAAAGAGAAACCAGAAACAAGACGACAAATCCTCAAGCAGTTGGAGGTTGAGTGGTAAACGTAGATAATAATAGAAACTAAATAGATTTTCAAAAATGCACGCATTGCATGATATAATCGATGATAGGAATTAATAATGATAAACTGCGTGAATTTCAAAACCGCAATAGTCAAAGGTAAAAGATGGTAATAAACATTGTAGTCTCCACTTTTTAATCTCATGAACAAACGTATTGGTCTAGTACTGTTTTGGGGCGAAGCAGCGAGTAATGCACAATTTGAAATGGAGAAAACTTGGTGACTGATGCTGATGTATCACGAGGTACTACTACAACTAGAAAGTTGTACTTATGAAGAGTCATAACTAATTCCATGCCCTAATTCGGTTTCATAATCGACGACGGTAAATCGGCAATAAATTTGCGACTGGGGTGGAAACCACTTGAAACAAACTCCGGGTCACAGTAGACACATATGGATGGGAATGGAGATAAGTGCAAAAGGTTAAGCCAAACACATCTCTCTCTATCTGCAAAAGGGTTCAACTCTCTACTTGGCTTGTGAAGATAGATTGACGTGTTTTCGGAAGATCGACGGTTTTAACTATTTTTCTCTAGTGACGATGACATTTCTCTTTCTATTGTGTGAGTAGGAATTAACGACGTTTTGTGCGGGGTTGCGTGAGGGTAAACGGAAGGCGTAAGAGTGTTGGGGGCGGGGCACTAGTCGACGGAGTAAAAAAAATAGGAAGATATAATGAAATGTTTGAAACACTGCATTAAGTCATTCGATTATAACTTTGAAGCTTTTTACCAAATATCACTTTTACAATATCAACACAACTACGTTCATTTCTTTGACGGAGACTATTATTCCTATCTACCATATAGTTTCGTCTTGACAACTCAATCAAAGATTTCACCTTAATTATCATATTATTATTATTACTATTATTTTTTTTTTTTTTTTTTCACGTAATCTCCTATTTGGGCTAAGTTTAGATTTCATTAGGCGTAATTCAAACGTTTTGAAAACATTTATACTTGGAGGAAAGTGATCTGACTTATTTTACCACGAAAGGCACTGTGTTACTAGTACGACCTTGATTATATGTATATAAGTATATTTGGTTGATGTTCAAAAATGTACAGTATCCATAATACAATGAAGTCAGCTAGATATGCTCGCGAAGCCATACACGATAGGTTGAATTTGTACCTGGCAGCCTCATCTATTACGACTAATGGATTGAAACCATTGAAAAGAAGACAATCTAACGCGGAGTCAATACCTGTAGCGATAAATGATTCTGAGTCAATCATCGAATGTGTGCCACTAGAAACAAATGGTGAAAATTTTATCAACTCCAAAACTAAACAAAATGTTGTACTCAAGGGTATTAATGTTGATTCTCAGATGAAACTACCGACAAGTCCATATATGCCAACTTATGAGGGTGATCCAACGGATCCAGATAATATTTTTTTTGATGGGGACAACGTATCGTTTGTGGGTAGACCATTCCCGCTAGAAGAAGCAAGATCGCATTTGAAAAGGATCAAAAGCTGGGGGTACAATGTGATTAGATATCTAATCACGTGGGAAGCAATTGAACATCAGGGTCCTGGCATTTATGACTATGAGTTTATAAATTATACAGTTGAGGTGTTGAAGATTATAGGTGAGGTTGGCGGCTTGTATGTGTTTTTAGAGTTTCATCAAGACGTGTGGTCTAGGTTTAGTGGTGGAAGCGGAGCTCCAATGTGGACATTTTATGCCGCTGGTTTGGAGCCGAAAAACTTTGCCAAAACAGAGGCTGCAATCTTACACAATGACCCAAGATTCCATGATTCAACGGATACATATCACAAAATGTTATGGACGTCTAATTACAAACGATTGGCGGCATTGGTGATGTTTACCTTGTTTTATGCTGGACGTAATTATTTCCCCCACTTGTTGATCAACGATGAAAACATTCAGGATTACTTGCAAAATAAGTTTTTTGGCTCCGTTAGAATCTTGTGGAAAACCATCAATGAGAAGGTACCGGAGTTGGTTGAAAATGGAACCATATTGGGATTTGAATCAATGAATGAACCAAATTGTGGGTTGATTGGTCATCCCGATTTAAATGCGTTACCTGATTATCAGCAATTGAGGGTGGGTACCACGCCTACTGCTTACCAAACTATATTGTTGGGTATGGGCTTTACAGTGGAGGTTGATGAATATAGAATATCCATCACTGGCCCAAGAAAGTACGGTACCAAGATTGTCGATCCAAAGGGAGTGAAGGCGTGGATAACACCTGAGGAAGGTAAAAAAGTCGATGCCAAATATGGTTTCAAAAGGAGTGAAAATTGGAAACTAGGCAATTGTATATTTTCAAATGAGGGTATATGGAAATGGAACTCAAAATTGAATCTAAACAATATGCCAAACTTGACTCAAGAACAACGGTTGGAAGTTTCGGCCAAGTGTGAATTGTTGGAGCCTACGTTTTTCAGCGATGCAAAATTCTATCGAAATTTTGTTGGTCCAGTTCCTAAAGTTATCAACACTGAGTATTTCATCAACAGTAACTTTGTTGAGCATTATTGTAAATTCAAAGATGTTATTAGAGGCGTTAATGCGGATGCATTTGTATTTCTTTCAGCACCGGTTTTGGAGCTTCCGCCAAATATTCGACGAGATTCGAGGGGAATCATTGATGACAAAACAGTGTACTGTCCTCATTATTACGATGGTTTGTCGTTGATGTTTAAAAGCTGGAACACGAAATACAATGTGGATACTTTGGGGATCATGCGTTGTAGATACATCAATCCCGTTTTGGGAATTGTATTTGGAGAACGCGCTATACGAAACTGTATCAAGAATCAATTTATAGAGATGAGAAAAGAATGCAATGAGTATTTGGGCAAAATTCCGATATTAATGTCTGAAACAGGTATGCCTTTCGATATGGATGAGAAGAGGTCGTATCGGGATGGAAGGTATATTTCTCAAACGGCAGCTTTGGACTCGTTGATAAATGCTTTGGAAGGCGCAAACATGTCGCATACGTTTTGGTGCTACAATTCTGCCAACAGTCACAAGTGGGGCGATAATTGGAACAACGAGGATTTTTCGTTTTGGTCGCCCGAAGATAGAAAGTTGAATCTCGATACCGACATGAGTCGCTCGTCCAGTTTGATCAAACGAGCAGCTACCAAAATGGGTCAATCGAGCTCTACGAACTCACGAATGAGCTTCAGATCAACCGACAGCACTGAGTGCGATTTCGATGAGTCTGATGGTTCGTCAATCATTTCGTCAACAAGTTCAAACGTTCACTTCAGACAATATAAGAAATGCTATCCATCACCCGATGGTGTTCGAGCCGTGAGTGCTGTGATTCGACCATATTTGATTTCAAGCCACGGTCAAATCATTGCACAAGAGTTTGATATTAAAGCGGTCAAGTACTCATTGCAATTAAGAATCGAAAATTGCGAGGAACCAAGTATCATTTACATCCCCAAATGGCACTATCCATTTTTGGATCACGGAGACATTTATTTAACATCGGGATCTATCAAGTATAATGAGGAACTACAATATATTGAGTGGCATCATGATGACATTGAAGGTAATAAAGATAACATAGGAACAATCATAATAAAAAACAATAGTGGGTCATTAGAAGAAGCTAAATTAGAGAGTAGAAACTTGGAATGTCCAATTACATAGATTATTTATTCAAAAAGTCAAGTCATTTTCGTTTCTTGGTCGTTTCTTCAATTCCTCTTGAATCAATTCATTCACAAACTTTGCAAAATACTCTACGTATGGCTTCAAGCTTGTCTTTTCCCAATCGTGCATTTCGTTGCTCTGCTGCTTTGTATCGTAGATTTCCAATTCATTTTGCAATGCACGGAGATTTGGTGAATTTAGAGGGTTGAATCCATACGAGTCGTCTTTGCTGTTTCCGCTGATATTCTTGTGAGGATTGAAAGGCACACAAACATTGCCGGTCCCCGGGTGGATACAAAATGGCGATTTTAACAAATGGATAATTTGACGCGAAACTTCAACGTCTAGTCTTGGGTACATGAAATGAATGATTATGTCTTTCTTTGCGTCATTCAAGTATAAGACGTCTTGTTTTGAAGTCAAAACTTTTGATGCTTCCAGGTTGATATCCTCCCATTTATCTATTGATGTTGACGAGGCATCCTTTTGCCATTTTTTCTCGAGTGCTTGTTGTAGTTGTTTATTGGGAATAAAACTGATCAACTCTTTCACGCAGTTCCAATTCTTGCAATCGGGCGCCATTGATGTGTCTGTATACCACGGATCTTGTTCTTGTAGTATAATAGTGGTAAACTCATTCTTTAGAATCTCAAATGATCGTTCTATGTGTGGATGATAGGGTTTTTTAATCGTCTTCTTGCTTGAGTTCTTACCTAGAATGTCGAGATACTCAACTACACTTCTTCTTCCACTTTCATCTAAATTTCTTGCTCGTTCGTCACTGATCCAACAATGTGCACCTCTTCTTCCTGAAAACACCCAAATTAAATGTTTGAATCCAAAATCGTGTCGCAAAGCCAATTCAATGACCTTCGAACCTACTTGGATAAACTTCCAACATTTGCAACATATATCTGTGCCTTGACAGCATGTTCTTATATCATCGTAATCAGTCAAATCAATATCAAAAACCAACTCTTTACTAACTGGTTTCATCGCCAGTTTTGGCAAATTTTTACGCTCTTTCGGATTAACTTTGTATACGGCCCCTACTTCAAATCTAGTTGGATTTGCTGAAATCACCGACTTCTTAAAATCGTCCAAGTTTGAATAAGAGTTGTAACGTTGATAAGCTCCAGATCTATATTCATACGCGAATTCTCTCATTGTGAAATCTTTAGTTGGTTTTGGGGAATGTGACAACCATTGGAAAATGTATCTAAATGGTAGCAATCTTTGATAGTAGTAAATCATATCTGATTCAGAAGGTTTGTTTGACTTCTTTTCAATCGAGTCACCTTCAAATGATTCCATGGTTGTGGTGGTAATGTTTAACAACTAGGAAAAAAAAAAAAAAAAAAGATAAATATTAAATATCAGACGTGTATGCGAATAACGTGTTGATTACTAGTCGACTCTATCGTGCTACAATTACACCAACTTCAACAAATCAACGCGTGTAGATATTAAGCTGTGCTTTGAATCAAGAACAGTGACAGTCGAAACTATTTTGGTATCGACAAATGGATTGACGACGACTAATGTGTTGTTGTATCAAGCATGTGTAAATTTGGTCTTAGGTATAAGTCAGTAAGTTTTAAAACAATTAATTTGCATAGGTTGAATCTCTATCGTGATCTCTACGGTATTCGACTGATCAGATAAATCATTAATTAATGAATAATAATTCACTGTACATTAAGTATATGCTGAATTGTGCTTTCCAATATATTAATTATCATCTACAAATACTAATGAAACACCTTCGTCGCCGGCAGTCACCAACTTCTTACCATTTTCGAAAATTGCAAAATCCAAAACTCCCATGTTGTGACCAACACCTGCAAACAATTCATCACCGGTTCTGGCATCCCACTTATAGATCTTACCGTTCATACTTGAACCGACAAGTATTGGGGTATCATTGATGAATTCCAACTTCGTTATCGCGTCATCAACTTTGATATTTTTCCTCAATCTCCATTGTAACGTATCAAACAATAGGATATCGCCACTCACCAATCCAACAGCTAATAAATTTATATTCTTGTTTTTGCACCAACTCAACGCTTCGATCGATAATTCCGCTAAATCATCAACATTTTCCAATGTCTTCAATGAAACCACAATCTTACCATTGTCGTTATTTATGATCGACAATTGTCCATCTCTACCACCAATAGCTATCAAATTTTCATACTGTTTAACTGTGACCCAAGGTGTTTCGATCCCCTTGAAATCATCATGAGGTTGCAATTTATAATTCGGCTCACCAGTGAAACAGTTCCAGTTGACTACAGTTCCATCCTCGGAAATAGTGACCAATGACAATTGATTTTCATCCTTAGAGTCTATAAACTCACCCCCGTTACATTCTAGTGTGTGCGAAAATCCAGACATTATTTGTGCCAACAGTTTTGAGGACTCGTCAATTTGGTAGACCCATATTGATCCGTCAGTTGCTCCAAATGCAAAATATGGTTGTGAAGGATGCACAGTAACAAAAGTGATTTCTTCAACCTCGTCTAACTCACCAAACTTGGCCCATTTCTCGCCGCCTTTTTGAGACTTGAAAACTTGTAAAAATCCATTCATATCAGCTGTTACTAGATACTTTCCGTCGTGGGTGAAACCTCCTGAAATTAATGACTCTTTGTGGTTCTCGATTTCGCCCACAAACTTGGGTGGTTGAGTGTGAGTGGTCCATAAGTAGCCAACATTGTCACCGCCCCCAGTCAACACCATAGGTAATTTTGGATGTTTAAAAATGGTAAATATTGAATCTTTGTGCTGATCAAAAAATGTCCACGAATTGTTGGACATATCAATCTCAAGAGTTTCATGCTCTTGATCCATGTCTATATCTTCTTCGCCTTCGTCGTCTTCTAGTGGTACCGGTCTGCCATCATCAACGATTTCTTCTTGGACTTCATCAACATCTAAAAATTCCTCTTCATTCTCATTCTGTAAGTGGTCTCCAAGTTCTTCGGACATTGTATAAAAGAATTAGCTTAGAATATTATTAATGATATTCTTTGCTTTAATATGATGAGATGCGAATTTGTTAGTAATAATTTTATATGCAGGCAGCGGAATTGCTGCAAATTCAAAGATTACAAATCAACCATTCCTCGACTGTGCAAACCACCTAGCCAGAGAAACACCGTTTTGTTTATATTTATCATTTTGGTGCTACTTGTGTAAGTACAGGTTCAAATTATAAACGAAGTAATCTAATAAAATTTGTCACGTGTGTGTTCACGTGTATTATAGTGTTAAGGTAATTTAATTTTAGTGTATTTTTTTTTTTTTTTTTTTTTTTTTTTTTTTTAACAAGTATTGTTAAATAAAGGGCCTACAGATCAATTTGCAAACCATTTGGCTGACGATAAATAGGATACACAAATATTGTCATAAACTTTATAAACCTTACTACGTTTGTTTTTGAAACTCCAAACTGAGTTGGAAAAGTTGATTTTTTAGCTGCATTTTCATTAGTCGATAAAATTTTAAAACACAGTCATTATGTCAGAGTGGATATCGACATTCCCAGGGTTCAAACAACTATTGACGGCTGGTAAGAAGTTGTTTGGCAGGATAATACTGACGGGCTCGGTACCTAAACATGTAGGAATAATTATGGATGGAAATAGGAGATATGCTAAGAATCGTAAAATTGAAATAAAAGAAGGTCACAGTTTAGGGTTTGATACGATGGCAAATATATTAGAATTGCTTTATGAGTCCGGTGTTGAGTGTGCTACGGTGTTTGCTTTTCTGATTGAAAATTTCAACAGGTCATCATTTGAAGTCAAGTGGTTGATGGATTTGGCAAAGTCAAAGTTCAATCAAATAAACCAACACGGTTTTTTGTGTGAAGAATATGGGGTAAGAATAAAAATTTTGGGAAATACAAAGTTGTTGCCACAAGATGTTTTGGATGTGTTGCATGAGACTGAGGAAATCACAAAGAATAACACTAGGGCCGTCTTGAATGTTTGCTTTCCATATACGTCTAGGGATGAAATGACATATGCAATCAAGGAGATTGTCGACAAGTCCACAAAAGATCCTAGTCAAACCATAAATGAATCGGTAATCGAGGACAATTTATACACCAAAAATAGCCCACCAGTAGACTTACTACTCAGGACTTCGGGAACTTATAGGCTATCAGACTTTTTGTTATGGCAAGCCGTCTCTCCTGATTGCTCAATTGTATTTATAGACCAGTTATGGCCTGATTTTAAACCATGGCACATGATCAAAATTTTGATCAACTATGCATTTGAAAAATATTGGTATCCCAAGAAGGATATGAAGCAGGTAAACAATGATTACGAATTTTTATCTGAGGAAGAGACGATAACATCGGAGGTTGAATATTTGGAAAGTAAATAGGTTGCACATAATACAATACATTTTGCATTTGTAACGAGAATGGACTGTTCCGTCCACTCCACCTTTTTTTGGTGCTTGCTTGAGCTGTTGGAGTGAACGAAAAAACACCCGTAATAATAAGTTGTGCTTGAGAGCATTACGGTTTAAGGGTGGGAAGCCTAAACTGCGAAGCCTAAACTGGGAAGCCCAACCAAAACAGTGTTGCAAATGAATTTCTATCAACTTCAACGACATCTGAAGGACAATCACAGCAGTTTCCAGTAATGGATTTATTCAAGCCTAAAAACATGGTGAATCGGAACCTGTTGTATATGAATTCCAATCTTCTAATTTTAATCCGGTCATGCCACATTGCTTCGACCAATTGCAGATTAAATTGGACAACACAATCATGTTTACTTCGTTATTACACTTGGCATCAGATTTTGTTGTTATCTAGCTTCAAGTAAAAACGACAGCTGGTTGTACACCGGTTTGATCAATAAACAAATTCCAACCAGCCTGAAACGCGTCCAATCCTCTTCATAACATCACAATTTTGTAAAAACGTGTTTGCTCACACATAAAATAGAAAAGCTCAAACAACCATTGAACAATTCAATGTTAAATGTTGGAAAATACAACACATGTGGCCTCGGTTCTAGATCACGAATCTACTTCTTTCGGTATGAAACAAACTTGTATTGTCCTGCACTTCCAAGTCTTGGTAATTTTAAGAATAAACCCAGCTTCATGAGGATGTGTTTCATTTACACAATGATTCCCCCTGGTCTTTCATTTCGTGCATCAGAATTTCATATATACCCCAGTTAGAATCGAAATGCTTGGGGACATTGAAGACAAAATTGAACTATATCGTATAATGTTATGTATACTTGGTAGTCCCAATTCGTGTACTATGTGAAATAGATTTTGCTTTGTTTTGTCACTTTGGCGAATTAAACACCATACTAAAATTACTATGTGAGTTTGGAGTACAAAAAATATCGTCAAACACGCCTTTCTACTCCTGTTGTTGAAAAATATTTTTCTTTTTTTTTTTTCGTATATATTAGGATTAAAAGCTAAATAGTGACTATATAGTAAAACCTAAGAAAACCTATTGAAAGGTATAATTATTATTTGATGATTTTACACAAGAAAACCTATTGAAAGGTATAATTATGATTTGATGATTTTACCCAATTAGTTGATGGTGATTAGTTTAATTTGTGGTTGAATCAAGTTGGA